>CM049391.1:23334264-23596764 GCA_026937815.1 Etheostoma perlongum | reverse complement strand
GGTAACCATAGTCCTCAGAAATCCCCCGGAGTTTAGAATGTCAACAGAAAGAAAGCAGAAGGAATTGGAGAAATCCCGGAAGTGGAACGTCATGGATATAGACTATTGGTCTATCACCATGGTGACCATGGGGATGTGCAGGACCCACGGAAGGTTGTACATGTGGTCCCTCATTACACAATACATGATCAGATTATGTGGAACTACACTTAACCCTGTTGGGGAAGGGGCACATTATAAGATACAGATAAGAATAGAACAAATAGACAGCAGGGAGGAGGTTTTCACAGTTACAGTAAATAGTGATACAGTAAATAATGATCTGTGGCGTTTTTATGTACCAACTTTCTGTTGCTATACATTCCGAATGATGTAACACAAAAGTGATTCAGCCCATAGCGGGGAAAAAAAAACAAAAACACTTTAAATGTTCTCGCCATCTGTCAGCTCTTTTCTTGGAGAGCAATTCAAGCACACAGAAAATGATGCGGTTTATGGTTTGGTTTGGAACCCACAGAAGAAGAACTGGTTATGAGCGGCTCTTATCTTTTCTAGCCATTCTACACAAAAAAAAAAAAAAAAAAAAAACAGTCATGCCACCGCCAAACTCAAACTTCTTCAGCACAAGATCCAAGCAAACATCTCACATTACCGCCTACACTGTTAAAATGACAGGTGGTTTCTGGGAAGTGCAGTTCAAAAACACCACAAGTTGTTCAAAGGCTAAGAAGAATGAAAAAAAGAAAATAATGTAGACAAGGAGCATGAAGTTGGTTGGTTTTGTTAAAATCAGCGAAATAGATTGGAAAAGAGTGTCAAAATGTACAGATTTGCAGCTTTAAGTTAGAGAATTAGAACAGGAGGAAACACTTTGTGACATGTCAAGAGTATAAAACTGCCATCAATATTTAAGTGCAAACTGTCATTTAGAAGCAGTTAAGGCATTGATTCCAGAAAACCCAAAAAGGTCATCAGAGGGGAAAGCAAAATAGTAAACAGAAAATCTTTTCATATAAGCATCCATGCATCAAGATGTCAGTGATCTTTTCAAAGCCTAGGGACTGACAGAAAGGGGTATTTTTGCACTTGCTGGAGCGTGTGGTGGCAGTTCTTTGCTGTGGTTTTTGGTTGTGTGTGTGTTTTGGTGTGTGTGTGTGTGTGTGTGTGTGTGTGTGTGTGTGTGTGTTAGTAAGTCTTGGGGGCCATTTGAACTTGACGTTTAAGTTCTCAGCCAGCCTTCAAACCCTGTAGGAGGAACTGGCATCAGAGGTGTGTGTTTACCATGTGTCCTCCCTCCCTCCCGCTCGAGGATAACACATGAATCTTTTAGCATCGAGGCTCTGACATGAACTCACACAGGGCAGGAAGGGAAGTATCTGAAACGTGACGAGAGGTGAGAATACAAAACAAAACAGGAAGTCATAACTGATAAATAGAATAACTTAATCAACAGACAAGCATAGGTACAACTAGCAGCACCTCAACCAACTACAACAGTACTGCTACTAACATATTGATGTTAGTGATACTAATTCAATAATAATATATACATACTCAAAGGGGGCATCATTCAACATTATGAGTACTTTCAGATCATTTTACTAACACTTTTAAGTAGCATTTTCAATGCAGCACTTACATTATATAGGTTTTCTCATGATGCAGTATTGCAACATTTACTTAGATATCTCTTCTAGACGTGTTTTAAGACAAATACAAATCTGTTTTAGTTAATAATTTGTGTCTGGTACGTTTTTTCCACAGTTATATTAAAGTTAAATGTTTCTATCGCCCAATAATTAGAGGAATCTTTCCCTTTTTCATACCAAAAAACACACCTGCACTTGCTTGTTTGTGTATTGCCTATTACTATGTCATGTCAATTTTCAGTGTCACTGAAGTTTCAAATGTGTATGTTTTGTCAGGTTTCGGATCCTGTGCAGTAAGATCATCAACCATGGGATGTTTGACCATATTGTGTTGGTCATCATCTTCCTCAACTGCATTACTATCGCCATGGAGAGGCCTCACATTACCACTATTGTAAGTCTCAAAGCATGTTTAAAGCCCATGTTGCAAGTTAACCACCACTGTTGATTATTGGGTACAAAAAACACTCAAGATATGTATATCATGTTTAAGAATGTCTCCAAATAGTGTTAAAAGTTAGTTTTTGGTGATTTTTGGTGTTCGCGGGTTTATGAAGTCAATTCGGCGATGACGTCATGATGGGGAGTTAAGTCTCAGCCTAGCACTAGAACTACGGTGACTGACTGGGATGTGGAAGAGGAGGAAAGGCCAGCAGCCGAATAATTACGAACCTACCAGACGTGAGAGGGCAAATGAGGAATTGTCAAGATTGTGGGGAAGTCTCCTTCATTTATCTCCTTCATTTATCTCCTTTATTTTAGCAACGCAGCAGTGCATACAATGACTTTACTTTTTACGGTCAGTGAATAGCACCGAGTGAATGTCAACGTTTTCTTTCGATCTAGTGACAGGGATCATGTCGTTAGTTCAGATAAGTACTGGTACACTTATCTAGATATAGCAATAGAAGGCATCCCCAAGTGTTATTTCTAAGTGTTTACCTCTTCCTCCGGTCGGGAAGCGAACCCCTCCGGTCGGGAAGCGAGCCTCTCCGGTCGGGAAGCGAGCCCCTCCGGTCGGGAAGCGAGCCCCTCCGGTCGGGAAGCGAGCCTGCCTCCGGTCGGGAAGCGAGCCTGCCTCCGGTCGGGAAGCGAGCCCCTCCGGTCGGGGAGCGAGCCCCTCCGGTCGGGAAGCGAGCCTCTCCGGTCGGGAAGCGAGCCCCCTCGGGAAGCGAGCCTGCCTCCGGTCGGGGAGCGAGCCTGCCTCCGGGCGGGGAGCGAGCCCCTCCGGTCGGGGAGCGAGCCCCTCCGGTCGGGAAGCGAGCCTGCCTCCGGTCGGGAAGCGAGCCTGCCTCCGGTCGTCGAGCCCCCCCGGTCGGGGAGCGAGCCCCTCCGTTCGGGAAGCGAGCCTGATCTCAGAAGGGCCTAAATCCGTTTGTGACATTTCAGACAGGATCATGGCCTGCCTCCCCAACCAGCCCGCATCAGCTGATCTGAAGATGCCTAAATCCGTTTGTGACATTTCAGACAGGATCATGGTCCTCCCCAACCAGCACGCACCAGGATTGTAATTGTTTATATTTCAAACATCACGGCAGGTTGATTGTGGGCGACATCGCGGTCGTCTTAGCTTACCGAAACTCTACTGCCGAAGTTGCTGGCTGGCTACGCGACGTTAGCTATATCCGCTAGCATCCGTACAGGCTAACTATAGCCAGTTAGCTTGGTGTGTAACGTAACAAACCCCCCATCTCGTAGGAGCGAAGCTTACTATTTCATTCAATACAATTATGGTACACAAGGTGCACTAATGCCACATGTATGATGTTGACAACATGGACGCATATAGGCAACACCACAGGCAGTTGTAGTATTTACCTAGCAGGCTAGGCTAACGCTGTTGTGCTAACGTCCGGCGGCGCAGCGTTAGCTAGCGGTCTAAACTTGTGAAAAGCCAAACAACATCCCCGTCTAAGCTGTGTTTCACTCTCCCTCCAATATCATTATAAATATAATAAAGTCACATGGACTCGATCGAGACCATAGACTGTTAATATTAAAAGACCAGAAGCCACATTAGGCCAGACCAGTGGTAAATACAACGCAGGCTGCTCTGTTATCTCCCTAACGTGATGTCGTGCAATGCATTGTGGGGGGGAAAATGAAACACTGTAAAAGTGTGCCTAATTTTGGTATTATATTCAATTTTGCGATATCCAACACCATCAAATACAATGGATAACAGTTCAAATATTTACTACCAACAAGCAAATTGCACAAATTTGTTGCAAAATTAAACCTGCAACATGGACTTTAAGAGTACCAACTCGCAATTCACTTAACACAATATAACTATTTGTTCTGTGGAGTCTATGAAAAGATGTGTTGCCTTCACAGTCTTCAATGACAACCATAGAAAGAAGTGGAGAAAAAGGAAAGGAAGGCTGAATGACGGGCAGTCAGGCAAAGCACATTAGTATATACTGTGTAGACAGAGCCATTTCTGAAATGTATGTGTGGAGTCAATCATAGCGAAACTTGCTGGCAGCTCTAAAAAGTCCCAAACAGAAATGGAAAAAAGTACCTGTCAGCAAGTCCAACCTTGATGACTGTTCAAACACCCAACACATAATTACTACTGTAGTTTGCTCTCCGCAGATAAAAGCTGTGGGACACTTTGTAAGCAGGGAACCACTCCTGTTTGACTGTGAGCCAGTAGCTGTGGGTAATGTGTGCTATACCCCTGTATGTACTGCACTGCATCATCCCCTCCTTCACTAATGCACCAGCTCTTCAAATAGAGGAGGGCGGGCTGAATGCCTTGCAGCAACGCATACACACACACATATACATACACACACACACACACACTAACTGTGAGCAGCTCCATGCATAAACACAATAAATATCACTGTTTGATTTTTTTTTTTTTAATGTTTTTTTCACTGAGCAAGGTGTTTCGTTAACGGGCCTAATCGCAGTTCGGTCTCGCTGGAACGCTACGTTCGGCGTTTTCTGCGATAGAAACACGAAGGAGGCCGTTCCGTTGTAATTGACTCAATTATCTGTCGGCGTGGTGTACGTGGCTAACGTCCAGGAAAGAAGATGTTGAACAAATGGAGGACGCCCCACAGGCTGCCCAATCTAATCAGGGCAGAGAGATTACACACACATCGTCATCTCTAGATGGGAAGATTTTTTTGCCTCAGTCCTCTGGCAAACACACACACACACATGTCAGAAAGTAGTATTTCCACATGTTCTTCAAATATTTGTCAGCTTCCTGCTGGGGCCAACATGTCTGGTCTGCGCCCTGAGGTCATTGCTGAAATGAGATGGAAATGTATGATGCAGCACGCAGCCCGAAACAAGGGAATGAGCAATCATTACAGTTTTAATCTCATTTGCCGGGTTGGTCATTGCACGGTGGTATTTGTTTCCCTGTGTGGGTTGTTTTGAATTAATGAAGGCGATTGCGAATTGATTTCCACTCGCTGATTCTGTTTTGCCTGTGTGTAACAACCGGACATGTATAATTTATCAGTCCGCTGCTTCTCTTTTGAAGTCTGCTTTACATCACCCATTTCACTAGACTGACAGAAAAGAAACATTATCTTCTATAAATATCAACGTAGTCATTTAGTCAATTAAGTTATAGAGATAAAGTGTCTCTGTCACAACATTTTAGATTGGAATGCAGGCTGAGTAATTAGTTTATTGTCCTGGAAGTTATGTCACACACTTTGGATTTGGCTTGCAGTCCATTGCTGTTTTGGTTTGGTGCTGGAGGTTGCTTGGATACTGTTCCTGTTGCTCAGTGGAAACGATTGTGGATGATTATACCACCTATTATGATTTATTATTTCTAATTGAGCTGGGGGACAATACATCACTGCCTAGAGTTCTAAATGGAATTATATCAGCATCGACGGCATAAAACACAATCAAGCTTAAGTTTGCTGCAGCCATGTCACCAGCTCCAGACACCATTAAGATAGAGAGATGGCGTCAGTGCTACACACTGGACCGCGATGAAAGCTATCCAGGAGGAGTGGGTCTCCAGCTGCTTAGAATACAGGAAATGTTTGTAATTGCATAATTGAGTGCTGCATTAAGCAAGATTGTTATGTAATGTTGCATTGATGGACAGTGATCTACTACATTATTGAACGTCTACAAAAGGAATTACAGATTGTTGAGCTTCCTACAAGTTGGAGAGACTGTAGCCTACCTTTCTCCAGCATGGGGCTGCCAGTGTGCAGTAGATTACCTAGTGGAAGTGTTAGGAATAGGGGATTGTTTTTACTAGCTTGTAACTAGGCAAAGCTCTGCCAAATCAGGCCGAGGAAGGAGCTGCTCAGGCTGATGGCTCTGGCTCTGATAGAACGAGACACAATAATGTATGCTAATTGTAGCCTATACATGGCTGTGTGTTTGTGCATGTGTAAGTTTCTCACTGTGAGAAGTCAAGAAATCTAGGTGTTTGTTCTGAAATGTTTTTGTAAAGTATCCAGCTGCACTTGTCATGTTTTTGTCCTTGTGTCAAGGTTCTTTGTTTTAGTTGGTTTCATGTTTTCTGTTTGTTTGTGAACTTCCTGTTTTATTTTGAAATTCACTGTTTGGTTACATCCTTGGTCCCGCCTTTTGTTTCCCACTTTTGCTGCAGTTACTTATGGTTGGTAAACTGTATCATAGTTGTTTTAGGGGCATATCGACAAAAGTTTTAGCGGTTAAAGAAAACTGACAGCCAGGCTTATGTTGAATTTGGCCGTGACAAAGAAGTTACGTTCAATCGTTGGTGCCAGTCTAAAAACGTCATTGATTTTGGTGGTTTGCGTAATCTGATATTGCTCGATGAATTTAAGACCTGCTTGCCAGACAAAGTTGCCATTTACTGTATATTAATGAACAGAAGGTATCCAAGGTCTCTGACGCCGCTGTCCTGGCTGATGAGAACATCCTCACACACAGAGACACCTTTGAAAAGTCTCACTTGAACGTTTCTGTAGCCAAATCTTTTACTTTCCCTGTAAAATCAAACTCTGACCAGTCTGTTTTTACTGTAAAAAGCGTGGCCACACCATAAATCAATGATTTGCCTTGAATCAACGAAATAGGTCTCCAAAGGCAGTAAATGTGATGAAAACAGAAACTTTGCCAGAACATCAGCCATTGCCTAAACAGTCCACTTTGGCTATACTTGATCTTGATGTGTAAGCTTTAGGGTTGTGCCGATGGACAATATCATCGTCCATAAACACAAGACTGCTGTAAAATTCAGGGAGCATTTCAACCGGTCAGCATGTTATGTTATTACGCAGTTGTTCATTTAAGTGTACGTCTGATTGAACAGCAATGTCTGATTGTTTCTATGTTAACTGTTAGCCCACAGTAGTAGAAAAAAATACCCCCCAACAGCCCCATAGAAAAAAAATAGTCTTAAAGTGAGGATGCCACTTTAGAGCTTAAATGCTGTTCACGCTGGAACAATCACTGCAGTGCGCAGTCCGATGCGCCTGCTCCGCGCCCAGTATGAACGGACATATTGGGTAACATGGGCGCCGAAAGTCAAATAGCTGCTTATGGTACATGTCCATATACGCGTTGTTTTCATGGATGGGATCAACCCGCTTCCCAGCATTGCATGCTAGTGGACTCACCAGTTTGTCTCCACTGGCAAGCAAAGAAAACAGTCTCTGCCCTCCTACAACCGCGATGGTTTCAGCTGATTAGACAAACGCGTCACATGGGGCTGGCTGCTCCCAAATTTCAAAACTGACCATAATGCCGGTTCGTTTGGAAAACCATCTCATATTTCACGATAATAGATTCCCGGAATGTGTTTCTGAAAACATTTAAAGCGAGAAATAGGCCATGCAGTTGCTGAATCTGTCTTTATTCCGGATTGACCCGAGGTCAGTTTAAAAGATTTTTTTCTGCTTTTGAGAGACGTCCAGCCGAGCCAGCCGCTCCTCATTTGCATATACAGTAGTTGGTTGGATTCAACTTCATGCAAATGAGGAGAGGGCGACTCAACGCCTCGCTTCTCCATAGTCCCTGAACACGTACTATAAGTCTCAATCAGCTTAAATATAACAATATGTTGGAGCATATTTTGATCTTGTTTAACATATACAGAAATGTAGTTTAGCCTACAGAGCCAAGTCCTCAGATAACATAGTTTATTAAATGTTTGCAATTTTCCAATTTGTTTGACCAAATATAAGCAAACATGCAAAGGGTAACTTTAAGTTTGTGATGTTTCATTATTGCAAGCTTGCTAGCTAACAGCTATTTTGTATACATGCAAATATTTGGCTAGCAAGGTATATTTGTGTAAGCTGGCACAGTAGCTATGAAGTTAGCAGGGTAGGGGTTATGCAGATGTAGGCTACATCTGCATAATCATAAACAGCTAAATTGCCAGCCTTTTGCCAGAATGAGATTGGCCTGACGGCATTGAGGCAAACTGTTGACCTGGTGAATTCATGTCTCATTAAGGCATAAAACATGAATGTCCCCTCTATCTCTCTCTATCCCTCCTCCTACACAGCACCTTCTCTTCCCCATGCCTGTTAGTTGCTCATGAATAAAAGTATGAAAACTTGATTACCAAAATGGCTGCTGTCAAGCCTGTGATGTCATGCCTGACATTCCCATAGATGCTGCAGGACTGCCATCTTTGTGTTTATGTGTGTGTATGTGTGTGTGTGTGTGTGTGTGTGTGTGTGTGTGTGTGTGATTTTGTGCTCCTTGGAGCATGGGTGATGGTAGTCGGTGGCCGTGAGAAAGGCAGCCAACCTACACCCGCTCACACGCACACACACATCCAGTACATAGACAGTCAGTGGCAGCTAGGATTCTGAGGGGAAGTAGAGTAAATAAGCAGTCGGAGAAGGGGTCTTATTCTTTCTAGCTTGCTTATTTTCTCTCCCCAGTCCTTGTTTAGCTCAGTAAATGGGATCCCATCCTCCCCTGTGTTTTACACACACACACACACAGACAGACACACACATACTTGAGCCAGCAATGCAGTAATGTTCATATAGATGGAGATCTAGCTTAATCCTGATGGTATTCTCTTGCGTACATACTCAAAAAACCAAATGTCAGGCTTGTTATATTAGGAAACTGCCAATTTCAGGAACACATGACACTGCCATGACACTTGAACCCTAACCATAACCATAACTTGTCAAGACAAAACTGAATGACACTTACTAAAAGAAGCATTATGTCATGAATGTTTATGACTTGTTTATGTTAACGACATCATTGTGACAGTGTCATGGCACTTTTATGTAGATACCTTCAAGCAAAGTGTAACCAAATGTTTCTCAACACAACTGAAGCGTTTCACCAAGTGTTTAAGAGTTGATATAATGCTACTTGTTCCCAATGCAATTCATTCAACTTGGGGAATTCTTATAACAAGCTTCCTTACACTGGTCTTTTTTCACCAGTAAGATTTAAGACCCGAAGATTAGACGCCTGGTTTACATGTTCCTGCAGTGCTAATAAACAGTCAACTTTATAATTGCCTGCCAGCCATCATTAGTGACTGCAACAGGGATGTTTGTACAAAGATGTTTTCCGATAATTTGTGAGGAAAACATCTCCTTCATACATTATTCAGATCAATTTCGAAGCAGACAAAGAACAAACTCAGTAGAAAACCATGCTTAAAACAAAAATGGGAATTTAAAATCCTTAGAACTGTTAGCATGGGCCTCAACTCAACCAGGTCTCTCTTCCTTCTTGCCTGCAGGAGCGGATCTTCCTAAAACTGTCCAACTACATCTTCACAGCGATCTTTGTGGCTGAGATGACCATAAAGGTGAGTTCCACTGACACTTTTATACATTTGTATTACCTGACTGTGAGAGTTCTCTTGGCTTACTTACTAAAGCCCAGTCCACCTTTTGTGAAAGCTTTTGGTCATTTTAGCCATTATGTGATGGGATGCTACATACGCATTCTCATGAATGGATTTGTATGATATTGTACAATAACTTTTGCACAATAATTTGGCTGATACTTAACGGAATTGTGCCAACCCCTTACAAGACAGTTAGGTTTAGGGGTCTTTTACGGATAAGCTGAGCCGACAAAGTGACTGTGAACCGGGTCACGGTCAACGTGAAGGGGGCCGACAATAGTTAAGTTTAGGCTAGTTAGGGTTACTTTAACCCTTAGAAAAAAAGATGGTTGTTTGTGGTTTGGGTTAAAACCATGATTCCCTAAGGTAGTACACTTGGAACACAAACACCCGTTTTGAGGGTGAAAGTCTTGTGTTTTCTCCATAAATTCTTCTGGGACACTAACTCCACCCCCCGCTAGAAAACCCTGTGTTTTAGGACCCAACCCTTCCTCCCTATGCGGATATTCTTAGTCTTAAACAGCGGCAGTCAATTTGGGGCATACAGTAATAAGTATGTATAATACATACAAATTACAGTGCATTACTTTCCGTAGCTATATGTACTAATGGTACATGTAGCTTGCGTGCTATGGCCTGTGCCTGCTATCACTTTAAAGATACATGCATGCTTTGCATTCTTCCATGAAGTCATCACTGACTTATGTTCTTACTGAGTTGACATCAGGTCATATGCCACAAAATACTTGGTAGCTCAGGAATCTTTGGTACCATACGCCATGGTCTTCAGCTTTGAAAGAAACAAGATGAAACATCTGTGTTTTTTCACAATGTACACATTTTGCATAAGATGGAGAAATCCGCAACCAGACTCTAAAATACGGCTCAGACACAATAGCTGCAAAGAGAATGCAGTCTTACTGATATCCACTGTAAGCCCCAAAAATACAAATGACAACAGAGTTAAGAGGGAGGAAAGGGAGAAGAAGGGAAGGAAGCGAACAAGAGATTGAAACCCAAACAGACAGTGAACACACACAGTGCTGAGTGCTGTTTCATAATGCTAAGCGAAGGATTGTCTCGCCAGTATTTAAATGGACCAGCATTGAATGAAGGTCCGTTCAGGCGTGGGCAGGAGCAAGCGGAGGCAGAGGGGAGGAAGGTTCACGGATGTCAATCATCCAATGCCTCTGTCTCTATTTTTGGTCCCAGTGTGATTGCCTGGATCACAAACAAAGGGCTGCACACACACAGAGTACTGCTTGTATCAATTCAATTTCAATTAATCTCTTTAAGTGTAGTGCAAGGTTGTAAAATGAAGCCATATTTAACATAAAGACCAAGATAAGAGGATGTTTTTTCTTCTTTCCTGCCCCATTATCCAAGATGTATCTTGTGTCCCTTTTAAAGGGGATCCAGCTCCTAGTTTGGGAACCACTGAACTCAACTGCATTACTGTATAGTTAAAACTAACTACACCTAAACGAGAAACAACTGTAAAATGCCACTCACATTGATACATCAATTTAAATAAGAATGTGTTCATAGTATATCAAAGGGGCCGTTTGTTCTGCAGAACCGGTACTTTTACTTTGGATACTTTAAGTATTTTTTTCCTGCTATGACTTGTAGTGATCGCCACCTTTTGGTCCTACACGTCCTCCGTCACAGACACACCCCAAGTCCGCCTCAATCATTCGGCAATAGAAAACTAACATGGTGCAGACACTCACCCGTGAGCCGGAGGTAACTCCACTAAGGAGGCAATCAAAGATTATCAGCAAAGTTGGTTTGGTGTCCCGGGGGGGAGTGTACCTTTATGTTTATGCAGTATATGTAATGGAGTAGCATGTTGAATTGGTACTGCTCTGATTTTGTTTCCCATCACTGGTTAAAGTCCAAGCAGAATGTTATATTACAATATGCAGCTGCTCACATTATTGTAATAAATGTAGCAATGTAAAATAAATATATTTCTATCTTCAATGTAGTGTAATAGAACTACAATGTAGCATTAAATGGAAATATTTGATACTCGATTTTTTTAGGTATAACAATGAAATGCACTTTGTTCCAATCCTGGCGTCAGCAAAGTGAAAGAAGTAGAGGTAGAAGCTGTCTGGTACAGAGATCTGTTTTTGTTCATTAAAGGATCATTTTGGTATTTTTCAACCTGTATCCTATTTTCCCTTGCATTTGTGTCTTAGTGACTAATGTGAACAAAAAGTCTTTAAAATTGGTCCAGTATTGAACAAGTATTGGTGTAACTGGCCACTAGGAACTAAGCTATAAGGTAATCCTATAGGGCAAATTCGGTCAGTAGTGGTCTTGACCGGTCTTGAAATAACATCCTGAGTCCTGTTTAGCCGAGACTGTGACAAGAGAGTAAAAATGCATTTGATTTGAGACAAGACCGAGACCTTCAAAAAGTGGTCTTGAGACCGGTCTCTAGTCCAAGACCGGTCTTGAGTACTAGTACCATTACCATAACACTGAGCTGTAGCATAACTAGTCTCAACTTCAGTTTGATGGAAAATCCTTTAGTCAACACAAAGCTACTCTGTCCTCAAAAACAACAAACCTTCCACGGGAACTCCTCTCCCGCCAACTCAAGTTACACACATACATTCCACACTACATATCCATTCATTGTTCCACACCTCGCGAGATTTTACCATAATGTAGTCAGACACTTATTAAACAATCTGAGCCTGTCAGTGTAAAAAACAGCAAACAGTGACCATTTGCCCTATAGGATTACATTGCAGCCCTATTCTGAAATACTGAAGTTTTATTAGCCTTGTTGATGTCACCCATCATATACACAATTCATACTGTTGTGCGTTGATTAGCATAAACTAACTAGTAAATTATCTTCTATCCATGTCCCTCTGTCTCTCTTGCTCTCTCATCTCTTCAGTTACATTACGTGTTAAGGAATGCATTAAGCAAAAATAGCTGTCGTGGCCTGATTTAATAAGTTTCAACTACAAACAAAAAAACAAGTCAGCCAGTTTCTATTATGTTTGGGAATGCAAATTGCTTCATGGGCAGAATAAATGATGAGTGGGCCTATAGAACGAGAAATGAGGTTTGGAGAAGCTTTTATGATCTCGGCTGCCAAAGTTAATAATGGCTCTACAAAGCTGTGCATATAGGACATTAAGCATCATAATTAAAACTAATCAAAAGATGGCTTGATAACAAACAAATCTGCAAATGCACTGGAAAAAATAAAGTGTTTTTTTCCAGGTTACCCTTTGTGTTATCTACGATGTCAGTTACATCCAGTAACTACAGTGTGCTATATTTTCATGCACCATGCCTCTATGTCCTATTTGTTTCCAGATTGTAGCTCTGGGCTGGTGTTTCGGGAACAAGGCTTACCTGAGGAGCAGCTGGAACATTCTGGATGGAATGTTAGTGATGATCTCTGTTATTGACATCCTAGTGTCTCTCATCTCCAATTCTGGTACCAAGATCCTGGGCATGCTCAGAGTGCTGAGGCTGCTGAGGACCCTGAGGCCGCTACGGTAAGTGGCTCTCTCCCAGGGAATCCCAAAATGTACAGACAAACAAACACACTAAGAATACAGACAACCACCCCTAAACTGTTGATAGGAATTATAAAAGAAAGTATCACTATACAGTACTTCTACAAGAACTTGGACATATGTTGTGAGTAATATTAAAAGGCACAAAGATGGAGGTGGAAAAAAAAAAAAAAGCTTTTTTCTCGGCCTTGTAAGTACACCTTTTGGAGCTTTTGGGAGATTTGAGAGTGTGTTTTTTTGTGTGTGTGTGTGTGTGTGTGTGTGTGTGTTTGTCACTTTCTGTCTCTCTGTGTGTTATGTTGTTATGTTAGCGTGTACACAATTGCATAGTTATGTTTATTTGAGAGGAACTAAGGCGGAAATCACCAATTTGGAGTCTATTTTTACTTAGATCTCCAGTGTGTCTGGTGCAAAGGGAAATCAAGAATGTCTGTTGTTGCTCAGGGCCAAGGTACTACGATTTAAACCGTCCCAAAGTAAGTGCTGGCTGCCCTAATTATAATTATAACAATATACAATAACAATAAAAAAGAAATGACTTTGCCTACAAGTCACAATCTCTAATTAAAAGTGATGCTTGGAATTAAAAAACCAACATGGCAATTTTTTAATTATAAATTAGCTCGCATTTTATTTAAAAAATAATTATCGTCATAATCATAATGCATTGCATTTATCGCTTCTCATAACACAAATTGATTAAGGTCTTACCAGGCTGAACATCCAGCGTGCCAAATTATGCAATCCCCTAATGCACAGTCTCCGCTCACCATCAAGTCAATTATTTAGTGTCATGTCTATTACCCTTGGTGAATAGGGAGACATTTCTCTTTACCAATTCATTGACAACTTTTTTAGTAATTAATGTTAAAATGTTGTTAGTTAATGTTTTTTAGGCTAGGTCTACCTTCCAGTCCGTGACCATCCAAAATTTCATTTTTTTTTATTGTCCCTAATATTTTTTCCCTCCCCGGGACAGCAGGACACCTTTACAGAGCCCCTATTATGCTTTTTGGGATTTTTCTCGTCTTTTGGTGTTGCATATAGTTTTTTAATGTATGTAATAAATGTATACAGCTGCTTGAAAACTTGCTCACAAACATTCCTTAATTAGTGATGTCATTGATTGAGAATGCCAGCCCAGTTTTTCACATGTGCTGCCCATTGGTGCTGCTTGACCAATCACAACAGAATGGGCCAGCTGACCAATCAGAGCAGACTGGGAAGGCGGGCCAAGAGCTCAGACAGAGTGTTTCAGACAGAGGAGCTGCAGCAATGGGCAGTATGAGAAACATATGTTTTTTTAAACATGTAAGCATGTGGAGTTTTTCTCGTAGACCCCCAAGAGTACATATCTGATGCTGAAAAAGAAAGATAATAGGGGCTCTTTATGTTAGAGCCCTGGTCTTTGCAAAATATCAGACGGGGGCTTCACGTGTGTGCACTCCTTACTTCTTAGTTTTACTGTGTTCACTGTGTGTTCCTGTGTGTGCCAGTTTTATGTGTGAGGCGTCATGCTTGACTTGACTTACAGCCGCATGCTTGGTGTCTCATCTCGTGAAGGGGAGCTCTCAAGGCTTTGCCCTCTCTTTAATATTTATCACGGTCCTCAGCAAGAGCACAAAAATCAAATATTCATTTTCTTCTTCCTTCCTCAAAATATATCCTATAAACATCACTGATCTTTTCTGTCTTCTTTTTGCTTTCACAACTTTCACCACTAAAACACGAAAGGGAAATCCTTTGCCGAGAATTATTTCGCTCTCCATGCCTTCAAACGGTTTCTTTCGTCTTTGACTTCATACTGTCACATTTGTGTTTGAACTAGATAGTTTAGACAGTCAAATTATGTTTGTGTGTATTGTGCATACTCATACTGTGTGTGTGTGTGTGTGTTTTTTTTATGAACATTCATCATTCTGTTGCATAGCAGGACTCAAGTCCTTGTCATGTGCATGTGATAATCAGTTGGGTCAAATCAGACCAGATCAATTGGCCCTGAGTGAAATGACGCGTTGTGTTTTTATCTGCTTTGTGCTATGTTGACGCTCAAGAATACTGCAACAGAATTTTATTACAAGCAATGATTGATGAGTAGTAATTGTTAGTCTTAGCAGGACAGATGATAATTTCAGTTCATTACTATTGGGTAGTAACATTGCTCAAAGGTCTCACAGGAAGAGAAACACAAGCAGTCAGACAATCATACAGGCTTTAAAGGTGCAGTAGGTAAGACTTATAACTACTGCTCTATGTTAACGCAAACCCATTTTAACTGCGTCAATTTTTTTGGGCCGAGATTAACATTCTTTTTGGACTAGCAAACTTTGTAGTTTTTTTCACATGCTGTTGCAAGAGCTAGCAACGTTAGAAAAACAACAACACCCACCGGATCTCGCTAGACTGGAAACAAAACAACAGGCACGCCACACACACGCCGTTTGGGCTTGTGAGCCGGCCAAAGAGTAGTAACGTTAAGTTTTGAGTGGATGGCGAGTGTGAGATGCCGAAATGGATGCCAATATGATTAGCCAATAAGAAAAGTTTCCAAATGTTCCATTGACAAGACCAAAGTGAATTGTGTGTTTTGTCGTTGTGAACTGAGTTATCATCGCAGCACGTCCAGTGTGAAATACCACTTGATGGCCAAGCACACAGCTGAAGCGATTTCTCTCCCCCCCCCTCCCCGGCAAAGTATTTTTTTCACCCTTTTATTGATGGACAGTGTGAAATTGTGAGAGATTATTTGCCCCAAGTGAGAATGTTGAAATTGTGAAATTGAACAGTAGGCTGTATGTAAATGTTGTTTTCAATAAAAAAAAAAACATTTGCACAAAGCAAGCCGATCCACTTTTCCATGTTCATACGAGCATTAAAATGAGAAAAAAATAATGGGACAAATAATGGGAAAAAAAGAAATCAAGGGACATTTATAAGAGATAAAAATGTGCAATTAATTGTGATTGAGTGTGAGTTAACTATGATATTGATGTGATTATTAAATATTTAATCGTTTGACAGCACTACTTAAAACATTGTCATATTCGCTGAAACTGACCCTATGTTTGAGTAGAACTACATGAAGCAGGTTATTTAAAAAATAAATTCGGCTCCTCTGGCACCACCTACAGCTTGAAGTGAAATTTGCAAAAATCCAACACTCCGTGTTCATTTTCACCAATCAGGGCCCAATACACGGACACCCGTTTCTTGGGGAAAAGTCTGGTGTTTCTCCCTTAACTTCTTCTGGGACATGAACTCCGCTCCCCCACTAGAAAGCCCTGTGTTCAGGACCCAACCATCCACCTTCTCCCTAATCAAATATTTGATGGCTTTTACCGCAACAATCAATGTGGTGCATACAATAATAAGTACATGGAATACATAGGATTGATAGTGCATTCGTGTTTTTTTTGGCGGAATGTACGAATAGTTCATGAGAACAGCTAGCTATAAAATGTTATAGCAGCAGCAGACAGTATGGCAGCAGGCATGGGAGCAAAACATTAAGCAGATACTTCACACAACATACTTCAGAATATGGTCTGGTTGCTACTGTGGTGCAAGACTACTGCAGTTAAAAAGTGGGCATGTTTCCAATGAAGTGTTAATGTGACATTAAATAGTGCATTTGCTGTCAAACAAGGGGCTTTCTAATTGGAGGTGGTGCAATTGTGACAAACTGAGCACTTGAAAAGAGTACCTGATTCTTACAGCTGTTGAATCCTCTTATTTAATCCCCAGAGGGCAGCAAGGCTGGGGCTGCATTAATGCCAAGTGGGGAAGGTTTTAAAGTCAGATTAGAAAATATGTAGCAAATACAACCATTCCTCTAGGGAGGGATGTCTTCAGTGTGAGAAAAATGCAAAATGGCAGATAGAAATGGGATTAGGACGATCGTATGAATGGAGGATGGAGAAAAAACAGAGAAACAGGCTGAGCATGGTTGCTTTTGCTCTGTCCTCCGTTGAGGCTGCAGATGAGTAACACAAAAGCAATACTATAAAATCTTTTTTTTAGGCTGTTATTAACTTTCAATCCAAAAGGGCGGTGCGCAGCATTAAAGGCTATAGCATATTAAGATATTAGTGTGCTGCTGTGGGTATACTATGTCAACACCACGTACTTAAAACCCTGTTAGATAATTCAGTGGAATTAGTGCTTGGGTTCCATTAAATCCATATTTCAGTTAAAGTAATGAATAAACATTCCTTTGGGTAACATTTGTGGAGCTGATGTACACGTGCTTCTGCCAAACTTGTTAGTTACCTAAGATGCAGTCTCACATTGCCAGACCTTCCTCCACAGCACTGCACAGGACGGTCTGGCTAGTACACACAACATGGGAGAAACGGGATGGGAGAAAAACATGCTCTTCTTCATTGGCATTTTGTTAAACTAATCACAAAAGTGAAGACAAGTTATCTTGTTTCCTTCTTCCACTTGGTCCGACGACTCAGCAGTTAATTGGAAATCAGAGGCAGATCCACTGGCCTACGCACATTTCCCACACTTAATTAGTTGTATGCCACATGGAATTTGCCTAATCATGATTGTAGGCTTTTTAACCAGTTTTCTTTAAATTGCAAATGGTTAAGGGGATAGGTTTAGGTTTATAGGCCAGAGCAACGGTGCCTCTGCAAAATGGGGTTGCACACACACAGAGTGTACATTGTACGTTCAAAAGTTGTTTTAGTCGTGTAACAGAAAACTCAGATTTGACAAATCCGTCACGTCCATCTAGCTGTCTGGATTTACCCTGCAGATATCTGAGGAGTGGTAGCCATAGTCCTCATAAATGCACTGGTTTAGAATGGCAACACAAAGAAAGAGGAAGGGGACCGACATCCTGCCAAAATAAGCACGCAACGGATGGAAAAAAACATCGTCGAAAGTATACTTTATGTGTACGCTGTTGACTTGAAGGCTGGTGGCAAAAAAAAAGGCAAATATGCTGTACATAGATGGCCAATTTGGAAACGTGTACGAAGTATGCTACAGAAGGAGCACATAACCTTGTAAAAAAAACATAGCTACGATCTGAATTTATAAATGGACATAAAAGGACACATGAGTATGTTACTGTGCATTAGAGCTACAACTAAGGTCGGACCCTTCGTGAATCTGCATAGTTTCTGTCCAAACCCGAACCACGACAGCAGTTTTGGGCCTGAACCTTGTTTAAAAACTGCTTTTTGCGTGTAAAATGAATAGATATCCAAAAGATGGCGGTCACACACAACACTACACAGGTTATACATTATGTATGACATTACACAGACTATTAGGTCTATGTAATGTGATGCATACAGTGGGGCTCGAAAGTTTAGGCACCCCAGGTAAAAATTTGTATTAATGTGCATAAAGGATCCAAAAAAAGTTGGAAAAATCTCCAAAAGGCATCAAATGACAGATTAGACATTTGTATAATATGTCACAAAAAGTTAGATTTAATTTCCATCATTTGCACTTTCAAAATAACAGAAAACAAAAAAATGGCATCTGCAAAAGTTTGGGTACCGGGAACCATCACCTTATCTTAAGAGGTTTGTGTGTCCCTATAAACCTGAGGGTTGTGTTGTATGGAGCTTTGTGCTCCTGGTAGGGTCTCCATGGCAAAGTGGTCTCAGGGGAGGGGCCAGACAAAGAATGGTTAAAAAATCCTATGAAAAAACAAGGAAGCGAGCCAGGCCCAGACGGCAGGCACAGCTCAAAAAACCTACGTGGCGCCTCTCTCTCTCCAGCCCATGGGCCCACCACCTGTGGGAGGAACCAATGGGGTCGGGTACGCTGCCACATGGGTGACAGCGAAAGTCAGGGGCTTCGACAGAACAGACCCGGGCGGCAGAGGCTGGCTCTGGGGATGTGGAATGTCACCTCTCTGTGGGGGAAGGAGCCGGAACTTGTGCGGGAGGTGGAGCGCTACCAGTTGGATCTGGTGGGGCTTACCTCTACGCACAGTCTCGGTTCTGGAACCATACTCCTGGATAGGGGTTGGACTCTGTCCTACTCCAGAGTTTCCCAGGGTGTGAGGCGCCGGGGGGGTGTGGGGATACTCACAAGCCCCCGGCTGAGCGCGCTGCGTTGGAGTTTACCCCGGTGGACGAGAGGGTTGCCTCCCTACGCCTGCGGGTGATAGGGGGGAAAACTCTGACTGTAGTTTGTGCATATGCACCAAACAAGAGTTCGGAGTATTTGGCCTTCTTGGAGACCTTGAATGGAGTCCTGTGTGGGGCTCCAGTAGGAGACTCCATAATTCTGCTGGTGTTGTGGTCTGCTGTCCTCCCCCCTACCGTTGGCCTACTTTTCCTGTTTTGCTGTGTCTATCTGGCTGGCTGTGAGGGCGTACCTGCATACGGGGCGTGGTTACCATCACCTGTTCCATCATTTGCTCGGCTGTTACCCATCATCTCATCACCTCCTGACGTTCTTAAGCCCGGGCTACCCACCACGTCGGCGCCAGATTGTTACTTACTCATTCGTGGTAACTTGGCTCTCAGTTTCCGTTATCTTGATCACGCCAGCATTTACTCTCGTGTTTGTTTTATGTTCTCGTGTTTACCGTGTCTTTTCTGCCTCTCCGCACAGATTCCCCCAAGCTGCTTTCCGCCATCCCTCCGACCTGCCACCTGTTTATTTGGACTTGCCACTACAAACATTAAAACCACTTTTCCGTTATCCTGTCGTTGTATCTCTGTGTTCTGGGTCTCACCTCATACAACAGCTGGGGGACTTCAACGCACACGTTGGTGATGATGGAGATACTTGAAAAGCCGTGATTGGGTGGAACGGCCTCCCTGATCTAAACCAGAGTGATTGTATGTTGTTGGACGACTGTGCTAGTCATGGATTGTCCATAACAAACACCATGTTCGAACATAGGGATGCTCATAATTCTACGTGGTACCAGATCACCCTAGGCCAAAGGTCAATGATGTCATGGGGTCATTAAACCTGAGTGGACAATGTCCAAAGTTTCCATTGCTGAAGCTGCGGCGGGGAGCTGTGGTCTTAGGGTCTTAGGTGCCTCAAGGGACGGTAACCCACAAACACCCTGGTGGACACCTGTGGTCAGGGAAGCCGTCCAACTAAAGAAGGAATCTTTCCGGAATATGTTATCCCGGAGGGCTCCAGCCGCTGCCATGACAGAGGCAAAGCAGCGGGTGTGGTAGAAGTTCGGAGAAGACATGGAGAAGGACTTTCGGTCGGCACCAAGGTGCTTCTGGAAAAACCGTTTGCCACCTCAGGAGGGGGAAGGAAGGAATCATCACAGCTGTGTACAGTAAGGATGGGACGTTGACCTCAACTGAGGAAATAATAGAGCGGTGGAAGGAGCACTGTGAAGAACTTCTAAATCCAGCTGACATGTCCTCTGTGGTGGAGGCAGAGCTGGAGGATGATGGGGGATTGTCGTCATTTTCCCTGGTGGAGGTCGCTGAGGTAGTCATACAACTCCACAACGGCAAAGCCCCAGGGATTGATGAGATCCATCCAGAAATGCTGAAAGCTCTGGGTGTGGAGGGGATGTCTTGGTTGACACACCTCTTTAACATTGCGTGGAAGTCTGGGACAGTGCCTAAGGAATGGCAGACTGGGGTGGTGGTTCCCCTCTTCAAAAAGGTGGACCAGAGGGTGTGTGCCAATTACAGGGGTATCACACTTCTCAGCCTCCCTGGTAAAGTCTACTCCAAGGTGCTGGAAAAGAGGGCCCAAAGCCTCTTAGGAAGACACATAGATGATAAATGTGTCAGTCATTTAAAAAATTAGTCTATTACGGCTACAATGTCTAACATTTTCATGAGGAAAGGCTTAAAGTTAAAAAAAGGTTTTTCTTCAAAGCTTTCTGAATGGTGTCTGTTCAAACCCACCACACGGTAGACGTTGCTTTTCATCTGCTTCTGTCTAAGTTTTGTTATCAGCTTGTTGCCACTCCAGTTTGATTTGTGGCCGACTTTTGCTGGCTGTTTGAATTAAACATGAGCTCGTCTGTGTTTTCCCCTCTAGCAGTGCATTGCAGTGCACTTGGGGTTCACACTGGCAGCAGCATGGGCATATTCTGGAATTGCTTGCTACATGTGTTTTTACGTAATTGCAGCAGAAAATTACAGATTTCTTTAGGTTTTTGAACATATATATTAACACAACTCAACAAAATAGTAAGTGTGTGTATATATATATATATATATATATATATATATATATATATATATATATATATATACACGCAGTAAGGAAAATAAGTATTTGAACATCCTGCTATTTTGCAAGTTCTCCCACTTGGAGGGGTCTGAAATTGTCATCGTAGGTGCATGTCCACTGTGAGAGACGTAATCTAAAACAAAAATCCAGAAATCACAATGTATGATTTTTTAACTATTTATTTGTATGATACAGCTGCAAATAAGTATTTGAACACCTGTCTATCAGCTAGAATTCTAACCCTCAAAGACCTGTTAGTCTGCCTTCAAAATGTCCACCTCCACTCCATTTATTATCCTAAATTAGATGCACCTGTTTGAGGTAGTTAGCTGCATAAAGACACCTGTCCACCCCGTACATTCAGAAAGAATCCAACTACTAACATGGCCAAGACCAAAGAGCTGTCCAACTACACTAGAGACAAAATTGTACACCTCCACAAGGCTGGAAAGGGCTGCAGGGAAATTGCCAAGCAGCTTGGTGAAAAAAGGTCCACTGTTGGAGCAATCATTAGAAAATGGAAGAAGCTAAACATGACTGTCAATCTCCCTCGGACTGGGGCTCCATGCAAGATCTCACTTCGTGGGGTCTCAATGATCTTAAGAAAGGTGAGAAATCAGCCCAGAACTACACGGGAGGAGCTGGTCAATGACCTGAAAAGAGCTGGGACCACCGTTTCCAAGGTTACTGTTGGTAATACACTAAGACGTCATGGTTTTGAAATGCATGGCACGGAAGGTTCCCCTGCTTAAACCAGCACATGTCAAGGCCCGTCTTAAGTTTGCCAATGACCATTTGGATGATCCAGAGGAGTCATGGGAGAAAGTCATGGGGTCAGATGAGACCAAAATAGAACTTTTTGGTCATAATTCCACTAACCGTGTTTGGAAGAAGAAGAATGATGAGTACCATCCCAAGAACACCATCCCTACTGTGAAGCATGGGGGTGGTAGTATCATGCTTTGGGGGTGTTTTTCTGCACATGGGACAGGGCGACTGCACTGTATTAAGGAGATGATGACCGGGGCCATGTATTGCGAGATTTTGGCGAACAACCTCCTTCCCTCAGTTAGAGCATTGAAGATGGGTCGAGGCTGGGTCTTCCAACATGACAATGACCCGAAGCACACAGCCAGGAGAACCAAGGAGTGGCTCTGTAAGAAGCATATCAAGGTTCTGGCGTGGCCTAGCCAGTCTCCAGACCTAAACCCAATAGAGAATCTTTGGAGGGAGCTCAAACTCCGTGTTTCTCAGCGACAGCCCAGAAACCTGACTGATCTAGAGAAGATCTGTGTGGAGGAGTGGGACAAAATCCCTTCTGCAGTGTGTCAAACCTGGTGAAAACCTACAGGAAACGTTTGACCTCTGGAATTGCAAAAAAAAGCTGCTGTACCAAATATTAACATTGATTTTCTCAGGTGTTCAAATACTTATTTGCAGCTGTATCATACAAATAAATAGTTAAAAAATCATACATTGTGATTTCTAGATTTTTTTTTAGATTATGTCTCTTACAGTGGACATGCACCTATGATGACAATTTCAGACCCCTCCATGATTTCTAAGTGGGAGAACTTGCAAAATAGCAGGATGTTCAAATACTTATTTTCCTCACTGTATAACTGTGGAAATGTGACATATTACCTTTAAAATAGGGCCCAATATATTATAATACTATATTACCTATAGGTTAGTAATAGACAAAACCAACATAGACAAGGGACTCGTCTTAATTTTGAGTTTAAAGTACCAGTTTTTTAGCATTAATTTAATCATATAAACAAAGCAAAAATTAAATGAATTAAATAATGTGTGTGTGTGTGGGGGGGGGGGGGTGGCTGTCTGTTGCTGTTCATTTCTCATTAAAGATATTAATGACAGCATTACTATGCACAAGAGAGGGCCCATGGGGGGGGGGGGGGTGCGTGCGCACCAGAATGATGCATTAGCCTTGTTTAACAGGACACACATACACACACACGCGCCTCTGCTGTCATTCCACAAGCCCACAATGGGAGGGCCAATCTCAGGGAAGGCCCAGAGGTCTGTACCCTGTGTCACCATGTGGCACTGTTATGTCAGCGAGCAGCACCTGCACCTCATCGTTAACTCAGATACAGCCAAGAATCCCCTTCCCCCCACCGCCTATCCATTAATTGCACCCGTAACACACCCAGGCTTGCAGGCAGACTGAAACAGCTTTGTGATGTTTGTGGGGTCAGGGCTGGCCAGCAGGTTTGTTTATTGATAAATCCTCTGTGAGGCTAGCACCCTGTCACCTCAGCCAGTAGGCTCGGTGTAAATGTAATGTAAATGGACTGTATATATACACATTATATATAGCTCATATATAATCTTGATCACTACCTAAATTGCGTTTTTATAGCACAGTAACCATTCGCCATTCACACACATTCATACACTGTGGCAGCGACTGCCTTACAAGGTGGAACCTGCTCATCAGATAAACACACACATTTACACTCCGATGGCGCCAAGGACACCTTGACATGGGGCCGCAGGGCTAGGGATTGAACCAAAAACCTTGCAATTGGTAGGCGATCGCTCTACCACCTGAGCCATAGCCACCCTAAATGAGCTGCGCCCCGCCTGTAAAGTGAACGCAAGCCGCAGTGACAAAAATCCCCAGTCGAGTCAGACATCTGTTGCTGATGTTTGTATACATCAGACTGTAGATGATCTGTATTAAGTCGTATTTAGTCTGTCTGGCTACTAAACGTCACCATCAGACACACAACACGTGTTCTGTACAGAATAAGCCTTTAAATCAGACAAATATCAATCTACCTCTCTCAAATTAAAACGATTAAAAAGTTCATATAAAACAGCTGAGAGCCAGGCATTTCCCATCATGCCCTGGGTCTTGCAGTCGGTTAAGGTCACATGTGCATGACGTCGGCGCAAGTCTGACACATACTAACTGGCACGCATTGGGCAGCGATCGCCGCCAGTGATCCATTCTGCGCAGGCCTGGCTCATCTCGAAACAAGCCTATTGAGCTTATCTGTTGTTTGAAGATGAGGTTATCATCTCTAGGTTTTTCTGACCCTCGCTCCTCGTATGTAACAGTGCTTACGGTGGCCAATTGAGTCGGAGCACAATTACCATTCTTCAAGACGTTTAGATTATGTTTGTGCAACACCTGAACTCATTGGCTCACAGTTTCATTAGCACGGCGCTCATTTGCCGTCGGGTGCACAAACAGTGAGTGGTAGTCTGTGACAGCTGGAGAAGAAGTACAGCTGCCGGTTGAAAAGAGGAGAGAAATGTAGAGCGAGAAAAAGTTTCAACAAAATAACTCAGAAAATAGCACCTGCCTTATTTTTTATTCCCTCTGTGTCCCTGCTATCTACCATCCTTGCTCTTCTCCTATTTCTATCTCCCTGCGTCTCTTAATTACACCCAGTGTTATTGCCCGACTTGTTGTTCTTCTGCCTTGGTGCAAGCTGTATGCCGGTGGAGGAGGGAGACGGGTGGTGCACGTGTGCAGGTGTGTGCGTTGCGGCAGACTCCTTCCCGCTCCTTTTGTACAGCACACAAAACAAGGACACGCTGCGAAAGCACTTTGAAATTATGCAGAGAGGTACATTAAAAGCAAGGGCTAACTTTTCTCCCACCGGCTCCCTCCATCCACCTCCTCTTAATTCTCTTTTTTTCCGCTGTGTCATATGCAAATGGACTTTATGGAGATGAGCCTATCGCAGTGTTTGTCCTTCAGGTAGCACATCATCTCAGTGCATTGACGTCCATTAAGAGGCTTGTCTGTCCATTGTTCCCCTCCTAAATAAGCCTTTTCACTTTAGCGTATTTGTCAGAGTGGAGCTCTAAAGAAGAACATAATATAAAGAGGTGGAGAGGTTAGTCTGTGAGCCGAGGGACTGAGCTGTAAACCGCGTGTTTCTGTTAGGGGTCAACCTATACTGGTTTTTCGGGGGGCCGATATCAATACCGATTATTTGTAGTTGATGAAACCCATAAGGGATATTTGGAACCGATCTTTTCATCAAAAGTAACATTTTGATAGGTTACAAACTCCAACACGAAAGTTTGTTTAAAGCAACTCTAGAGAACTTCTCCCGCTTCGGTCCCCCTACAGGTTGGAAGCTGAATTGTCTTCATTATGTCCCATTATGTCTCATTGGAACTACAGATCGCTACTCGATCTGGCTAACTTGCATAGTGTGGTTACGAGTTGATGAACCACTGAAAGAAATTTGAAGTTAGAAAAAGTTCTCTAGCGTTGCTTTAAATGCTTCAGTCAAGTATGTAATAAAACTACAACATTAAACATAATACAAAGTAAAAAAAACAACATATCAATAAATCAATACAAAATATGCTTCCTGAAGTTTATACAAGTTTATACATTCTAGTTTTCATGCTGCTTACAGAGTTGTGGCGAAGCCAAAGTCGGGCAGTTTTCTATACTTAACTCTGTTATTGGTAAAATAAAACATTGATACGGCTAATCTGCCAACTGCCAAATATGAGCCCAGATCGATAATTGGTCGCCTAGTTTCTGTCCTTGACTGACTCTGCAAACTCCTGAATTCCCCAACAAGGTGCACTTATATCCATTCTCTTCTTTCTTTGTGTGACTTTGTAAAATCGTAATTGTTTAGAGAGACATTATTAGATTTTTTTAGTTTAGAGCAGCTATACGTTATTGATCCCAAAGTGAGAAATGCCACTGCTGCAGCAGCAAATAGAAGACACTCAGACACACAGTATATACAATAAATAATAAATATAAATATATAAAAAATATGAGAACCATTATTCCAAAAATATACACAGGACACAAAAGTGGCGAATACAAATGCACAACCCATTTAATAGTATTTAGTAAGATATAGTATATAATATATAGTAAGATGTAAGCTATGTTTGTGAACGTTGCACTATAATTCGGTATTGTGATGTATGAGTCTTATCTAACACTGAGAGCCCCATATTGCAACCGGCGCAAAGCCCGGCGCAAGTGTCTTTGCTATTTTGAGACCTTCCAGCACAGCAAATGCACCTGCGCCTATACTGGTCCCACAGGGAGGTGCATTCAGGTGCATTCTTGACTTAGTGCTATCTTGAGGCAGCGGGAAGTGATCTCGCCATTGGTTGAAAGTCATTTCATTGTTATTTTAACAGCGCACTTGTAAAAAGTGTTTAGGCTTATGCACAGCGCGCACAATATGCTTGTTACACACACACACACACACACACACGCACACAAACATGCAAAAGATTACATATAAACATATGATGGTGCAAATCTGCCATCATTATAGCAATGCGCCAAGGTACAAAACGCACTTGGCTTTTAAAGAGAATGGGAGATGACACTGATTGGTTTTTTGTCTGTTACGCCCAAAACACACTTATAAATTAATGAAGACACTGATTACAACCCTGTTAAAACATGTGTCCGGCATACAGACCCTTTTTTCCAACGTCAAACTAGCAAAAGTGGATTTGGACACGCCCTAAACGCACCTGTGCCAGGCGCTTTCCTCTGTTGGACCAGTGTGGGGTGGATTAACCACGATGGATGACATGCACACTAATGGAAGTTGATTAACTGAGATCAGGAGCAAACAGGTAATCCAATAAACAACTAAATGAAAAGAACTCCGAAACATCTTCATAGTTAGCTAGAAAGAGATTGATTGAACAAACATCTGCAGTCATTGCCGTGTTTTGCATCTTTATTACACTCTAAAGAGATGTCACAATCGCTGAAATAGATGGGTAAACTCGTCTCCTGACAAAAACACTAAAACTGGACTCAGATGCCTGCCCTTGCTGAAGAATCCAATGCAAATATGTTCTCATACCAGCACAGCTGCATCAATCCAAAAAAGCAGACGCATTCAGATGCAGCTCTTGAACACTAGTACCCTCTTTAGCTCCCCAGTGGTACTGCACCCCAGCATGGCTTTCAATAGAATATGAAAGTGCAAAGGGATGAGGTGTAGCCATCGCCCTCGTTATTCTCTGATCAGGGCTATTGATCAGTGGTCTCGGTCAGCCCTGGACTTATTATATCATGTCTTCTCTTAATGTACTATTGACTTTCCCTTCACTCAAAATGCCTGCTCAGGGAGAAGCATAAGGAATACAAGGCAGACAAAGAGCAATAGGCAAAGGCAGAGTAGATCACCTTGAAAGCCTGTGTAGCATTATTTTTCATCTTTAGGCCTTTTCATTTTTGTATCACTGACACTAACACACTAGTAGTATGCACTGTTGCATCTGTGGGCTCATGCATGTACATCTGTGTTTTCCACGTGAAAGCGTGTGCAGATGGTTGTGTGCGCATTGGCAAGTTTTGTGTAGCATGCGCGTGCGTGTGTGTGTGTGTGTTTGTGTTTCACTCTTGTCGGAGAAGCTCAGCTGCAAGGCATTGCTGTGTGAACCTTGCTGGCACCAATCAAACATCCTCATCAGTCCATTGACTTAATTCGATGTGTCTGTTTCCTTGACGGCGGAAATGAGGCAGTGAAAGAGGATGGAAATAGAGAAAAATATGTTTTTGTTTCTTAAAGAAGAGAAGGAGTGAAACAAAGTTGTCTTTAAGCCAACAGGTGTTTTGGCTTTAAAAAATGTGAAAAATGCATAAATGAGAAAAGGGGTTATTGACTGCAGTAAACGAGGGAAATCAAGATACAAAGACAGCGTGTATAAGAGTGTGTGCGCTGACTCATCCAAAATATCTGCCCTGATTAATGATACTATGCCTGTTACTGTCAGTGTTTTGATTCTGAT
The DNA here is from genome assembly GCA_026937815.1 of Etheostoma perlongum. NCBI lineage: Eukaryota > Metazoa > Chordata > Actinopteri > Perciformes > Percidae > Etheostoma > Etheostoma perlongum. The sequence continues at coordinate 23,568,760 of CM049391.1, read as the reverse complement.
TGATCTGTCAGCCCTTCAGCTCTCCAAAACTCAAAAACATGCAGTTTTTGCTGGACTTACAAGAAAATGACTGCAACCCGTTGGACACCACCTCACAACTTGTCTATTCGTACATGGACCCTTTCCTTTTTGGATGTCATAGGCATGGAGCTCTCCACGGCTCGTGTAAATGGAGTGCCAGGAAAGCCTTTGGACGCTTGGCTCAGCATTGCTGAATCTTTGAAATCCATGCTGTAGACCTGTGCTCACCCTTCTTGCTTCTATCTGTGCGTGTGTTTGGTCCCGTTTGTCTTATGCTGGTCTCCCTGTCAGTGCCTCTTGTTTGTGTGTTTGTCTGTTTCTGTGTCTTGTTCGTGAGCTGCAGACATCGTTCTTGCTGTTGTGTTTTTGTTGTGTCTCCTTCCCGTATCTCCTCTCTTTGTTTTGGACTGAAACATTTGATCGCAAGGAAGGATTGTGGAAAAGGTGCAGTGTGCCTTCTTCGGTGTGTGTAGTATAATTTTCTTTATGTTGTCGTCTGGACCAATGTTTAGCACTTTTTTTTGGCGGTTTGAATAAAAAAAATTTAATCACAAAACAAAGTGTGTGTGTTCTGACAGGGTTACTGATAAGCTGATTTCAGAATCAGAAATACTTTATTGATCCCCGAAGGGAAACTCTGTGTCACAGTAGCACCAGTATGAAGCACTGCAACAGGCAGCTTGCACGTTAGCGCATGCGCACTCTTCACTTCATTTCAATTTCCACCAACTGCAGAGCGGCTGAATGCAACATCTGTTGATTCTAGCTCAACGACTTGACTTGAACTCTAGCTCAGAGACTTGTGAGCATCTATGACACATACACATCCAGGCAGTGCACACATGTTTAATGCCCTATTACATGCTGCGTTTCAGTGTGATCAGCAGAGCCCCAGGGCTGAAGCTGGTGGTGGAGACTCTGATGTCGTCATTGAAGCCCATCGGCAACATCGTGGTCATCTGCTGTGCCTTCTTCATCATCTTTGGCATCCTGGGAGTACAGGTGAGAGGGGAGGGTGAGGCGAGACAGGAGGACACGGACAGAAGTAATGAGAAAACAAAAAGCCTGTAAAACTGCTCTCTAGAAAGCAATGACAGAAACAATTATTATTTTCCCATTATTCTCCTTCTACAGCACTGCAACAGTTACAAACTGTTATAAAATATTCCCTTAAGTCTTCACTTGCTCTAGGTTCTAGGTTCTCTGGTCAGTGCTCCTTGATCAAGGCACTGGCTCAGATCTGGAGACTGTAAATGGCTGCCCACTGCTCCCTTGAGGGATAGGTTGAATGCAGAGAATGAATTTCGTACAGTATGTGTATGTGACAATAAAGTTCCTTTACCTTAGTCACAATGGACACAAAGGGTTAATGGCTGTGACGATACCATGAATTAGCGATTGGGAAGCTGTCACTCGTTAATGAGCCTCCAAAGATTTCACCGCCACCCTTGACCTCCTGTTTTTGAAGATGTTGCCAGTATTTAATCACATATATTATTCTTTCAATTTAATTTCACGCCACTTACTTACTTACATTGCAAAATTTTTCGAACTATGGCCACTAGGGTGCATCAAATTTGAATGGGAAATTTTAATTTCAAAATATCAATTTGGCTGGCATTGCATTTTGTTCCAACTAACATAAAAATGACTTTTGCAAAGTTTTGAGGAATTCCATTGAGATTTAGGGGTGCCACCTAACACATGAACTTTTGTGAAATTTCGAAATGGGCAATTTTTAGTCTAATTGCCAAAAGGTTGACCTGGAAATGTTGAGTACAGTGAACTTTTATACAGTAACATGTTCTATAGGGTTATCAAAGTAAAAGTTGTATGTTTGCTCTTTGGGCAACTTGGGCATTTCTCAGAATTCAACTTTCAAGATTCTCCATCCATTCATTTGTCCTATAGACAAAATGAATGGAGGTGGCCTCACGTGGCCTTACCCTGAGTTTTGTGCAGCAGTGATGGATGTTGGACACACATATAAAGTTTAATTGACTTTATTGTTAAACACAAGGAGCGATACTGACACACTTAAAAGAACAAACCCTCTCTAGTGGCTAATTCACTGGCAACTAACAGGGCCTAATGGTAAGAGCTGACACTAACTAAACTTTCAAACAATTGCTCAGTCTGTGCCAGAGTCCGCTCCACTGAGCGCTGCTCAGGGATGAGCATGGGGAGATCAACGGGCTTGTGCTCCAAGATTGCACTGGCAAGTGCACGCTTGTCATCATTGGGCACCTTGCTGCTGAAGAGAGCCAGGGGTAGCATCTGACCTGTCAGGTACCAGCGATGCCTCTCCAATGCCTTGATCGCTGATGCTGCAATGCCCTCATCTACAGCCTTATATGCCTGCATGCAGGTGGTGGTAGAGTGTCAGGTCGTTCCAGGCAGCATCTACAGCTTTCTCACAGGTCAACCACCACTTTGCATGTGTGTAATGAAAATGGCAAATGCCCGAATCTTCGGCACCTGCTGCCGTGTGGTGATTGTGCCCTGGGGAAGCAACGCGATGTGCTGCTCCATCAAAGCCAGCTTGAGAGTATAGAGCAGTTTGGCCATCCATCGTGCCTTGTGGAGCGCTCCCGGTCGTTGGAAGGTCACTGCAGTCTGCTCTTCTCCATCTGCATCCAGAAACACAAGACATAGCTGCACAAACTCACGGTAGTCACCTCGCTTGTGGTCATTCACTTTTTTTTGCGCACCTGACAAGTTCAGCATGTAACTTGCCCAGGAGTGGTTGCTCGGTGTTGCCAGGAATGTAGCGGGACCATTGGCTGCTGGATTCTTGTGGTAACAGGTTCCATTTATCTCTCAGATGTGTGAACAAGGTAACCTCTGGCGAGCGTGATGACTCCACCTTCAGGTCTGTGACAACCTGGTTCAGGAGGACCTCACCAATGTGGTGCCGGCACCCAGACCAAAGCAGTGGTCGGCCCAGTGAGAGCTGTATGGCAACGCAGGCTGCTGTGAGATGGCCGGTGTTTGACGCAGTAGTATCAAATGCCATGTTGACAACCTGGTCAGTGCAGCACCAGTCCTGCAGCCACTTGCATGTCAACCGGGCAATGATCACTCCACATGCCTCATTGGTCTGCCGTATACGCTGGGACACCAAGCAGTTTCAGCCGCTCTGCATCTCCAACCACCACTGTAAGACGCTCCTCCAACTGGCGCACATTGCTGAGCATCGGTGTTAACTTGCTGTCCCAGTGTAGGGTGCACAATGGAGGTGGTGTCCACTGCTTGTGCTGTTCCTCACTGATTGTCTCCAGCACTTGGCGTCTTGCTCGGTCAGCTGTTGCGTAAGATGCAGAGAGATGTGTACATTCCCCGCCTGACTCTGCAACCAGGCCAGCGTGAAGGCAGCCTGTTGCATTGGTGACATCTTCAACCTTGTAGCCAGTGACACGACACTTGGTCGGCTAAGGATATCATGTGGAATGAAGACGTTTGTGCCAGTCTTCTTACGCTTGACACTTGCTCCAGTCTTCTTACACTTGTGGGATGGTTCACCCTCAGATGGTGGACAGACTGTATTAGTATCCTCCTCTGGCTCCTCATCACTCTCCGACACCAAGCAACAGAAAGATCACCTTAGTTCTCTTGAGCTGCAGTGTTGTTTACCTCAGATCTCCATGGCGACCATTGAGCACTGTTTACCACTTTATCCAACAAAAACAGATGTGTGGTGGCACCCCTAAATCATCATGTATTGAAAAATATTTTGCATGTGTTGTTTCTACATATATTGGAACACTTTTAGCACCCAGCCATATCAGAATTCAAGAATTGTGTTTTTTGATGCACCCTAATGGCCACCTCACTTTACATTAAAATACTTTTTTTATAATGCCACTTTACGTTCATTTTGCACATTATATGTTGTTTGCTGGTTTGCTTTTTACTGTGGAAATACTGCTGCTGTCACAAGGGTAATTTCCCCATTGTGGAATGAATAAAGTATTATCTAATCTAATCTAGTACAAGTGTAATCATTAAGTGGCCTATAATTACTATGTGATATACAGTATTTAATACCAATAGTCTTCTGTACTTGGGTCTCCAGGTACTACTTTTACATTGGAGCTTGTTTTGCCACTGCCACCCGCAGCGTTCTCACTTAATACTGGACCAATGTCAAAGATCGTTGTTCTCGTCAGTCGCTTAGACACAAAAACCTCAGGGTCCACGTTGAGAAAACCGGCAGTTAACCCTTTAACTTCTAGCTGGTGTCACTGCAGCTGACAGACTGGTGGTCTGCTGCTGGAAACAGTCACACTGTTGATTAATAAAGATTTGCTCTTGTCATACAGAGAGAATGCTCAACTAGAGCTTTCCTCTCCTAGAGCTTGGTAAAAACACACAAAAAACTGAACTTGGGTAGAGTTACTGGGGCAAAAATCTATTTAATTGTGTGAATGCTGTGGAAATATATACTATATAGGAGAAATTTCTGAAACCAAACTTACCACAACAGAATCATTGAGTTTGATGAATGAGTTTCACAGATTCACTGTAAAATAAAGGGCATGTCTGTGTGTTTTCTTCGCAGCTCTTCAAGGGGGAAGTTCTTTGTTTGTGTAGGCGACGATGTAAAGAACATCACCAACAAGTCAAGCTGTTTGCAGGCCAACAACAAATGGATCAGACACAAGTACAACTTTGACAACCTGGGACAGGTGAGGCCTCAGGAATGTCCAGATTTCTGATCAATAAATGCCCAAACAAATCTTTATCGAGCTGCTAAGTAATGACAAGAAAACTGTCGGCGCATCCACATGATTCAAACCCGCCCTGTCAATCTTCACGTCACAGTCTTCTGAACATAGTCATACTGAGAAATCCAGAGAGAGTTGTGTGGAGCTGATAGTCTTAATTAACTTTGTAGCAACTCATTTGTCAATGGCTTGATGTAACAGACGTTCAGTAATATCAAAAAGTTACGCACTAAAGCTTTGACATTTTTCCTTTTAGTGCCAAATGAATTTCTATATCACCTTCTTGTTCCCCTTATCTGTCTCAGGCCTTGATGTCTCTGTTTGTTCTGGCGTCAAAAGACGGCTGGGTGGATATTATGTATGACGGCCTAGATGCTGTAGGAGTCGATCAACAGGTAAATATATTCATACCCTCACACAGAAACACACATGTAAAATATATCAAAGATATGACAACAAAGCTTGTTGGCTACATGCTACAAACAAGGGAATCGTCTTTTGAGGTTTCTTTATGGCTGACTTTTAGTTAAAGTCTGTTATCGCTGGATTTGTACGATTCTGATGCCAAACCGGTACTTTTAAAACGAGTCAGATTCCTAAACCAATTCTTGAAAAACTGAAAAATTACATCAAAGAAAGGCTCTTTTATAGAGTTTTTTTAAAGGTCAATTATGTCAATTAAAAGAAAAAGTTAAAAAGCTAACGGTAGACTACAGAGGAAGTGGGATTTTTTTTTACGTCCAATTCAGAGCGACAGAGGGAAAAAAATGTTAGTTGACACATTAAGTGGAACCACAGTGAGGAACACATTTTCAATTATGACACTGACTGTAAACAAATCCTCATAATGTAATTGCAACAATGACATGTCTTTTTGCTATAGCTGAGGACAAATCATTGTGGGCCATCCACTGAAAAAAATATTTCCTTCATAGGTTAGAATGCAAAGAAATACTTGTACTGTTAATGTCTATAGAATCCTCTGTACCCTGTGTCTGTTTCAGCCGATAATGAACTACAACCCATGGATGCTGCTCTACTTCATCTCCTTCCTGCTGATCGTGGCCTTCTTTGTGCTCAACATGTTCGTGGGCGTGGTGGTGGAGAACTTCCACAAGTGCCGGCGCCACCAGGAGGCCGAGGAGGCCAAGATCAGGGAGGAGAAGAGACTGAAACGCATGGAGAAAAAGAGACGGAGTAAGGAGAAGGAGCTGGCTGGTCGGTAGTCTTTCCACATCTTTCTGAGTCCTGCTTGATTTGAGCTTGAGCCTTTTTATTTTTCGTTCTTTTTTTTGCTTTTTGATTTGGTTTGGCCGAATCCGGAAGAACGCAATTAGTGAGCTTGTACCAACTACAGTTGCTACTCTGCGGTAGATCCTTCCCTTTTCCGTTTTCCTTGTAGGCCCTCTGGATAGCGTTTGTTACAGTCCGATGGTCACCTATTCTGGCTCGGCAGACTCTGACACAGACTGTGGAGGCTCTTCTCCAACTCCAGCATCAATTTGATCCAGTTGGATGTTAAGAAAAGCTTCAGTTATCGGCCAGTTTGCAGAGCTAGGACAACTGACCGTCGGTGTTAGCCCCTTACCTTCCCTCCTCCCTTACCTGGTCTACCGTAGACGCCGTGCTTGGGATGGCCCCCTTTGGAGCATGCCCAGCGAGTGCTGACAGACGGGGCTTGCATGGTGGTGACTATACAGAGCTAGAGGGAGGGGGAGTCGTTGATCATTTAATCGTCCTAGACGAAAGCGAGACGGCCCCCCTCCCTTCCCCTCTTCTGCATGTGGTTTAGTACAGCCGCAGGGGCAGGGATAGGCTCAAATCTGAAAGACAATGAAGAGTTGTCCCTTAGTTTTCCCTGTAGCTAAGACCTGAGATCACTTTGGGTGAGATGTATAGGAGTTAGTGCTAAATCCTTGCCCGTTCCCCCTCCCCTCCGGCTGTATAGGAGTTGATGACAAACTGCTTGGTTTGATTTTTTTTGGTATTCTTTCCACTGCCTCCTACATGTAAAACATTAGACTTTTTGTGAATTTAGTGCCTATACTTAAAGTATTTTACCCACTTATTGTAAAGGCACTTTCATCATTAAATTTCTAAAAGAAGCAGTGGACATTAAAGGTTTTACTAAAGCTGAAAAAAATATCCCCTTTGTTTCCATCTATATGACATGATCATTTTATTTGACAATAGGAATGTTTCCCTCCGACTCTTGAGAAATACAGATGGAATTTGTTCTTCCTTTTTCGGGAGGCGTCTGCCAACGGTATCCGACCAATCAACAAACTCTCCCAGACCCTTGCACAGTCTAACACATGTACATTTTATAACACTAATAGGCCCTTTTACATGAAAGCACACAAAACCTTTCCTATTTTTAATTTCCCTGTTTTAGCTTTATCCCTTTTCTTAACAGCTATGTTTTGTTTTCCTGGCTCTGCATTTTTTAGCCAGAAATCCTTTTTTCTTTTCTTTTTTTTATACACAGTGCTGTTAAGGGAGGAAAAATGGCTAGATGTTGGTTTATTAGCACAATAGCAGTGCAGAGAGGCATGGTTGCGTATAGAAAGAGACAGCTTACTGGTGCTACTCGATAGGACACACGTTGTATATGTCTGCTTTGGTTTGAGAGTCGACGGCCTCCTGATTGTTACAAAAAGACAAAAGTGTTAATCCAAAGAACTGGACTCAGAATCACTGGAAAGACAAAACAAACAAAATGTAGGAACATGAACCAGCTTTATCTTCCATTGCTTCCTTCTGGCCTTACTCCATCCCTCTTTCCCTCTTTCTCTCTCTTTGACTCTCTCCTGTTAAAAACTCATATTCCTCCTACCTTCCTTCCTTCCTTCCTTTCTTTCTTCTGCTTCTCCCTGACTAACACAGTCTCATTCCTCTAGATTTATTGGTTCCGGGGGTGAGTTGGGCCCTCTCTGAAGGCACATTGAAAGGTACAGAGTTTCTAGCATGTTCTGTGTGTCCCTTCAAACCCACCACCACCACCGACCGCGACCACACTACCATGGTGGCTAAGGTTCTAAGTTCAGTGATCACGGGAGGTAGGGCCCCATCCCGCGTCCCCGCCCCCCTGCCTCTCTCCCATCAGCTCTCCGTCTGCTGGACATGCTGTTACTTGTTTTATCTGTCGTGGCTTTGTCTTTCACAGCTCCTCCACACCGTCTGCGATTTCATCCACAGTCCACAGCACCGCTCACTGCACCACCACTGCATCAGAAGAAGACTATCATCTAGTTAGGTTGGCAGGGACATGATGAGAAAGGGATGTGGTGTAAAGGATTCCAGAGCATAGTTTATTTTTGTATTCACAAACCAAGGGCACTCTAGTTACATTCTTCTTTCAGGACACATTAAAAACAATTATTACTGTTTAACATCTTTGGCCTTATTTTCATTGTGATAGACGTCTTTTCGGTTGGTGAAAACATTGTTCTCAGAAAACTAATTGTTAAGATCTAGCAAGTGTGACAAGGTGGTTATAAGTAAAGGATGAGGAAAAGAAAGGAGTGAAAGGCCCCTACACACTGCCGGTGAAGAGCTGTGAAGAGTAGATTCATGCCTGATCGCGCACCTGGCTGGTCATAACGCCGGTCACAAAGCGATCCTTCTCTCCTCTCTACAGAACATCTGTCTGTGTGTGTGTGTGTGTGTGTGTGTGTGTGTGTGTCACTCTGTCCGTCCTTCCGTCTCTCTGATGCTCTGTCAATTCATATTTACAGTCTATGGTATGAACTGGAGGAGAGCTACAAGAGCTACAAGAGTTCAAGTGCTATTGAACATGTGCTTAGGTAACTAAGCAACAGTGGGCTCTTGAACCTTTGACCTGCTGCAGCCCGCTCTCTGCTCTCCTGGCTCCACTGTGGTGTCAGGTTACAGCCTGTTTCTACATAGTCATCACTAAGGACATAACGGCAAATCGTTTTCTTGTGGTAATGAAGGAGGAGATGACAGCACTCAGGACATTTATCAGCCCTCTAAGAGGACCAAGTCTGAAGCATGGGCATATTTTCGTTAAAAAAAGTTATCCTTAGAAAGTTATCCTGTCTGCAGTACGTGCAGGACAGAAGATGTTGCTGAAGGCATTGAGGTGAAATTTGCATGCCATTACATCCCTATGTAGGTCAAAGTTGAGCCAGTAGGGTGTGTAAACTGTAATGGATGTTTTACAACCTGTTGCCTTGGTTTTCTCGATCAAATAAGGAATCTGACTGCGTGTGTTTCTTGCCCGTCTGACTTAGCTAAGTAAAACTACTAATTTTACCACTAGGAGTGATGGCCAAAGTTGTAATAATAGGGCTCAAGTTTTGATTACTCCTTTAAAATTAATCCTTTAAACTTGACTAACATGTGCTTCTCTCTCATGTGTCACAGATGAGAGAGATTAGAGAGCTACGTAGATCAGGTTGTACAAGTGGTCCCATCTTGGATGAAACAAATTCTCTCTCTTGCTAACATTCTTTAATAACATCCTCTAGTAAAGGTCACTGGCGTCCATTCAAGGTCACTGAACCACAGGAATTCAATCAAGAGCATTCTGTTTCTCTTTGAGTCAGTGCTCAACTTAAAAGCCTAATGTAAGATACCAAATGCCAAAATATGCAAATGTGACCACAGTTAATTAAACGGCAACAAACTCCGTCAGAGGATCTAACTAGTTGTTCTAGCTGCAATCTCCACAGCTTTGGCTTCAAATTAGGAAGAAGGCCTTGGATAGTTTGGTAGAAAGATGTCTAGTTCATCAGATGTAGGGATGGAGGATATGAATGAGATCATTTAATTTAATTTGTTTATTAATCCCCAGTGGGGAAATTACAATTTACACGGTGTTAGTAATCTCACACACAGGCCTGAAATACACACACATGCTCAGGACCTATACATGCACTAATGGAGAGATGTCAGAGTGAGTGGGCTGCCAGCTGGACCAGCGCCCTGAGCGGTTGGGGGGGGTACGGTGCCTTGCTCAAGAGCACCTGGCAGTGCCCAGGAGGTGATGTGGCATCTCTCCAGTTACCAATCCACACTCCATACTTTTTGGTCCATATGGGGACTTGAACCAGTGACCCACCGGTTCCCAACCCAACTCCCTACCGACTGAGCTTCTGCCACCCCAATGGCAATATGCAATAACTTTGAGTTTGCACTAGCAATATTACTTTACTGCAATTAATAAACAAATATTCTATAAGTGTACTCAGTTCTGCATTTCTGCTGCTTTCAGTATTCTGTTGCGATCCAACAAATTGCTTGTTGAATTTAAAACAAAAGAAAGGAAATCATTTCCATTTGTTTTTGTATTGAACGAATTAAACAACAAACACCATCACTGAAATATGATCACAGTTATGTTTTCAAATGCAGTTGTCTAGTGATAGTTTCTTACCCCAAAAATCTCCTTGTGTCTTTCGCGATATGTCGCAGCCTGTTTATATGGCGACAATTGATATTGCGATGGCGATTAAAAATAAAAAGATATGTTGTGCATTCCTAACTAACACACTGTTAGACTCTCTAACTACAAGTCATTTTTTTCAGCTGAAATCACCACATCTTTGGCTCTTAAAAGGCTTAGAAAGAGGGCTAAGGTAGTTACTTTGGTAGAAAACAATCTATTTCTAGTTTATCAGATGCGAACCAGTAGGACACTATGAGTTTAATGCCCTTTAATAGAGGCCAGTGACCTTTACTACAGAATGGTTTTAAAGAATGTTAGCACGAGAGAGAATTTGTTTTATCCAAGATGGCACCACAAACGGGGGCCCTATTATTATAGCGTTTGCCCTCATTCCTATTGATAATGTAATTTTACATAACATGTAAGACAGGCAAGAATCACAAGCAATCGGATGATCAGAAAGGCTCCTCATTTGAAAAAAGGCCATATAGTAAAATGATTACCTAAACTGTCTTTTGTAAACATCCATTACAGTTTACTCACTCTACCAGCTCAACTTTGACTTTGACTCCCTTCCCTTTTCATCTAGCGCCATCATCTAGTCCAAATATCAACTTTGGTTCTAAACCACCCGCTTCCAGCATTATTAGCCAATGGACTGGGCGTTATCAGTTGTGATTACACGGCCTTGCTGAATACTTGATTTTAATTTCTATTTCTGTACAAAAGTAGACTCTGGAGAATAGAGTTAAGGCTCTGGCCAGACTACATAAATGTATCTCCACTACAGCACACTGTGTAAAGGTCACAGTGGCACATGTTGTTGTTAAGCAAAATAACTGCAGCTTTGGTAACAGCGGTTGGCTCATAAAGGTCATCCCAGGTCTGACTATGACTCGACTGGTTTGCTGGCACATCTGGTCTTATTGTTGCAACCTGTGTCCATGGCAATCCTGTTAAGTTTTTAGTACAATAGGTGTGTTAGATAATGACGACCCCCACCCTTACTCTGCAACGTTTATGTGTCTCATGAATCTAATGTATGGTTTTGTCTAGGGCTGTAATCAACCAAAGAAAATCATGGTCGACTGGTCCTGAAATTTTGACAAAAAAAATCGACTCGGGCTGGGGGTGCGGAAAAAAAACGTTAGATTAAGGAACTGTACTGTCCCGCATTACTTGTCCTTGTAGGCTATTTGCAGTATATTAAATCGTTTTTGACCTATTTATTTTGCACTGAAATGACTCGGCTCTGACAGCGCTGCATCAGCGCTCTGTGCATGTCCTCGCACGGAGCGGCTAAACAAAGGAGCTCGGCTTCGCAGCTGAGACACGAATAGACTATTAATTTAAAGCTTTTACTCTTAAACACAAAAGGCACGTCCACTTTAATATATACTGTATATTTAAACATATCTGTGGTCAAACTCAGTGCCTCGCTGTGTTGTATTAACTCTGAAACATTCTCTTTGAGTCCCTCACATTGTGCGGTTAGTCCATGCATGATGGTGTGGCGTGCTGGCGCTGTGTATTAACAAGTTCTTAAAACCTCAGCCCTCCACAACAGCAATGGGCCTCATATCCTGTGCAATATAGTTGACAATTCCTTCCGTGATATTATTTTTGCGTTTGGATGGTAGAGGCTTAACATCCAGCGTGGTCTGGGGGGGTCTCGGGAACGCTACCGTCGTTGTGGGTGGGTGTGCCGGTAGTTATAAAACGATTATTAGACAATGAAATATGCCGACTCTGATGTGTTCATACAGCCTACTCCAAACAGACAGGGCAACCTAACACAGACAGGTTAGCTTACCGTTTTTAGGTGATACGCCATGATTGTAGTTGTGCTGCGATATGCAAACTGTTACTTGCAAACTTTACATTCAACTTTTTCCCGTTATCTATTTTTGTAAAATGCTGCCACACTGCCGATGTCTTCGACATGGTAGAGCAGGACTGACTGGAAACTAAACACTCAGTTAAATAAATATTCAACAAACCACTAAGGCTTTCTAGTTCTTTCATCAATCTGTCTCCGGTGGGTTGGGCTAATCCCAAAAAGGTGAAAACAAGGGGGGTGTTCTGAAGACAGCCTGTTACCTGTGAAACAGGGGTGCTCTGTAAACACCCCCATTAGCAATTAGTGCTTTCCACCCATAGACCATAACGGTCTATGCTTCCACCTGATGAAATTAACATGGCAAAAAATCAACCAATCAGAATTTTGGTCGAGCCAGAACGTATCGACCAATAAATCGACCAGTCGACTGGGAGGTTACAGCCCTAGTTTTGTCTTTGGTTGCATTTACTGTAACTTTCCAGGTGCATTGTCTGTTAACTAGGGGCACATTCCTGGAAGGTACTTGACCGTGCTAGATTGGATTTGTGCGTGTGTGTGTGTGTGTCTTGTAAATTATGCAGGAGCAGCTCTCCTCTCAGTCTGGATGGCTGTCTAAGAGGCAACCAGGACCCTTACACCCCTTTGTTGATCCTATGCGGCATTTCACAAGCGCTTGCAATATTTAGCTATTTTGACCTAAAGGTTAATTACAGAAGTGCAAACAACACCAAACACACGCAAAAAATACAGCGTCCACACAGTGTGTTACTAGTGTATTTGTGTTAGGATGGTCAACACATGCATTTGTGTGCGTGTGTGTGTGTGTGTGTGGACTCTTATCTTCAGCTTGACCTGCACTGGAGAAGCTAGAGGCTAGGGACAAAGAGAGGAGAGGAGATGGGGGAGGCGCATTATGATTTTGACTGAGGATGGACAAAGGCAGAGAGACACACAAGGGAGGAGGGGAGAGGTAGTAGTTACACAAACACACTGAACTGTAGTCATGCAAGGATTAGAGACACATGAAATCACACCAGAGTTGTGGACTTGAGACTTGGACTTTAGTCAAAAGCCAGTCGCAAAAATGATGACGAGAACTGACTTGGACAATCCATCCAATCGTTGAATGGCTAACTGGCCAGCCAATAGACAGACAATACCTTTCCTGCAGCCACTAGCATGGCTAAAGTGGCTAGTACAGCTTCCTCAATCAGAACTGCTTGTGGGATGCTTAAAAAAGCTCTCGAAACCCTTTCCCCAAAACTTTTCTGAAGTCGATTAGGGGGGTCCTGAAACCAACAGTCCGACATTCATATTTCTCTCTCTGCTCCAGCTTTCCAACTGTGGTCAAACAGCACAAGGGAAAGACTTAGTTTCTCTGTCGCTGATGTTGGTACTTGCTCCGGAGCTAATCCAGTCACTCTCTTACTCAATGGACCTCCTACTCCCCACACACAAACACATGCCGGCCCTGCGATTCTTTTAAAGAGATAGGCTAGAATGACGGCAGACACACCAGCGCACAAGTATAAATCCTCACAACGCCATGGGCCACTTACGTAGGCTCGGCATAGAGCCTACGCCATAGGGTAAATCTGCCTTCACCGTGCACTAAACAACACTATTAACATTTGAACTCTGCAGTAGGAATGGTCTGTCAGTGCCTACATTGGTATTTTTGCTTATTGTGGTGTAAATTCTTGGGAGAGTCTTCAAATTCTTCATATTGCTATGAATCAATAGATCCTAAGTAAAAAGGTTATGTCAGGAAATAAACCACCTTTTTGCTAGTTTCATCTGCAATAGAATTGTGCTACGTGGTGCCTGGAATTGTGGACCCAAATGCAGAGACAGACGGGAATGTAGTTTGAGGTTTTAATTAAATAATAACCAAATCCATAAAACAAAAGGTGTCCTGTAACAGCAGGCAAAATCCAAACACAGGAACTGGCAGAAACCCAAAAACCAGAATAACGAAAATACAGGAATACAAAGCCCAACAGGGAACACCATAAACATAACACACACTCACAAGAGACCACAAGACAGAAACCACAACTAAACAAGACAAGGGAGCAACCAAGGACTAAAACATATACAAGACCAAAAAATAATACAATCACAGGGACAAACTATATAACAAAATACCAAACCATAACAATGGTGTCACATGGTTTGGCACCGGACGTCACGTAACGTGATGGCATCTTCACTTGCGTACAACAAACTTCAATTTAATGTTATGGTCATTGACACAATGTGCAGGCACATATGTAGTGAAAATGCAGCTCATTACTTTCCAACAAACAGTGCACATACACAGTGCTATATGTCATTCCCTTCTCTCTCCCCTTTCATGTGTAAGCCTTCCTGTCTCAAAGGCCTAAAAATAATCTTTAAAAACACACACACATATATATATATATGGGCACATTATTAACATTAACAATATTTACAGCCTTTCTTCTGCAAGAGGAATGAATGCTCTAGCAGTTAGGGCTTTGGTTTCGGATTGATTTACACAGGCTCATGTAAACAATGACCTCTCGCGGCCGCCGCCGGGGTCCTTTCACCAAGGGCTTAGTGTAACTTTAAAATGAAAAACTTTCAAATGGTGTCACTTTAAATGTCACCTGCAGGGACCTGAAACACTCCTGGCTTGTTAAAAAAACAGCTCTGAATCCCACGGGCACACAGGACGGCCTAGTTCCCCGCAGGGTTAATGTGAAGTGTCTCTCTGTGTGAGTCGACTCGTTCTGTTGGGTCAGGCATTCTGCACTCAGAGTCAGCTGCTTGTGACACACCTTAGGAGAAGCTATAGTACACTGCACATGATGTATGCTGCAAATTGCCCCCCTCACCCCTCAGTAAGTTATCAGAGAAATGGCATGCTGGATATTTTGACAGACAGCAGCTTGTATCAGGGTAATGATGCTCTCAGCATTTCTGCGTTAGTCTACAGGCTGTTGGCTGTTGTGTGCAGCAGTATAGGTAGGGGCCGTTTGTCAGAAGTGTACCACTCAGAAACTCCACATAACCCTATGCAAGCTTGACTTTTACAGCTCGCATTGAAGACTTATATATTAGATTCATACAACAAGGTTTCAGCAAGGATAGTAACCTATGAATAATCTTTGTGACTCACATTATTTGTTACTCTGAGAAGTTCTTTTTGTTTAATTGAAAACTGTTCATTCTAAAATAAATGTAAGAAACTAAGGACAAATGCCCATCTATATACTGCCGCATCACATTTTGCAATGTGTTGTGGCAATTCACAACCTGACATGGAGTAGAATTAAGACTGAAAAAGCATTGGAGTGATGCGGACATACATATAAACAGCTGTCATTATGAATTTCTATTGTCATCCTACTATCCCGACAACAATATTATTTCTTGAAATCTTTATTTGTTCAGCTATTTCAGAGCAACTGCTTAGTGTAGTTATTAACTTCAGTTATCCATGAACCAATATAGCAGATGCCCTGGGACCCATAATCTACCATCTAAACGAGTGTAATTCCGGCCGCCCAATCAAAACAAGAAGGCTGACTTTGATGACGTTGTGAAGTAGCTTGGGTCGTGGGCTGATGGGAGTTGTTGTCTTCATTGTTAAACAACCATCATTGCCGATGAAGATCTATCTCACATGAGTCAGTCAGATTTAATGTTAAATTTTTATTTGTGTCTTGTTTTGTCATGTATACAATATGCGGTAAGTTTGAACATTTTCAAAAATATATACAGTATTTTTAGACAGTTTAATGTTGAAATGTGGCATATTATGCTTTTATAATAGGGCCCAAAATACTTTATAACTATGTTAGTTATGTTGCCAAGGGACTTGTCTTAAGCACTGAATGTTAGCCTCCACAAGCATGATGTCCTATAAACATAAGTTCTAGGAGACAGGGTTAAAAAAACGAATAACTTTGCTCATGATGTAGTCTATATCCACAACGTTCCACCTCCGGGATTGTTCAATTCCACCGAATGTCTTCCATTTTGGTCGGATGTCCGTCACCTTCTGTTTCCCTTTGTGTTGGCGTTCTCCAGTGGATTTATGAGGACTTAGTTAACTGCTCCTTAGATCTCTGCAGCTAGCTAGACTATCTGTCCAATCTGAGTTTGCTGTTGCACGACTAAAACATTCTTTGAACGTACACACGTTCCACCAAAACAAGCTCCTTCCCGAGGCTATTTTGCAGAGGCATCGTTGCACTGGCTGGCGCTGTTTGTGATTGGTTTAAGAAATGCCAATAAACCAGAGCACAGTTTTCGCCCATCCAGGAAGGCTGTGTGGACTCGCCAGACCCTCCACTCTGTGAAGGACAGTCTGGCAATGCAACACTATTCAAGATGTTACTTTGTATTGACTTTAATATAAAAGCTGCACTGCAGTAAGTAAGTAGTAGAACAGTGACACATTGGTGGTGTCTATGTACTCCCGAACATTGGTATTTGAGGAGGTCCACATCATCATATTAATGATGTGTGTGTGTGTGTCCGTATAAGTCAGTCAGAAAATTGTGGCTTTGCCAATTTAACAGATGGCCCTCGACTACACTGTAGCCCTGCTCTGGCTAGGTCACATGAATTCACTCTCTTATACAGTAACACTCTCTCATCACATCTCACCCCAACCAGTCATGTTATCAAGGAATGTGTGTGCATGGACAAAACAAGGCATACACCTCGAACGCTGCAAACACATACCAAGATGTAGCCTTCCACATTTACTGTATATTGATGTGTTAGTTTATGTTGTGTGTTGGATTCAGGGGTTGATGCATAGACTGTATAAGCCAAGCCAAAACATCTCCATCATTCACTGGTGGCTGGCTGTAGGTCATAAACCCCCGCCCCCTCAATGTTAGCGGATGGGACATGGGCCAAACTAAAAAAATCAAAAGCACACGCCAATTACGTTTAGGTAGTTTGCATCACGCTGAAGTTTGTTCAAGTGTTTTTTTTTCCTGGTAAGTTTGGTATTTATTCATTAATTGAGCCTATAAAACAGGGTTACATTTCATGATTGACAGCTTATTTTCTCACAATTGGTCAGGTGTGTATATGGGCCGGACTTTGATACCGCAGCGCCACCTCCCTATCACAACTGTGCAGACTCTATATTTATGTTTTACTTTAGTACAGTGGGAGGAAGTGGCAACATCCCATCTATACATTCTCTGGTTTGATATTTTTAAAAACAGCTGCCCTTTGTGATGGTGAGGCAGGAATGAGGACCCAAAAGCAGAGCACGGGGAGGCAGGCAGGAGCAGGTAAACGCAGGTTTATTGAACAAACATAAGGTCCAAGGGAGAAAACACAGGCCAAGTCCCAGAATAACAAAATTCACAAGGTCCAAAAACAGGTCCGGGGGGAGGCGAGGCAAAACAGGGTGACTAGTGCAGGGAAAAACTCACAGGGAAGATCTGGAACAAAACCAACAAGGAGAATCTGGAACAGCTCACAGGAAGCATGCAGACTTGACAAGTAGACAATACAGAAGGATCTGACAAGAGACGAGGGAAGACATTAAATACACGAGGTAGTGAGGTAACGAGAGGGAGGTGACAAGAGGGCAGGGAATCAGGTGGAAAACATCAGGTAATCACAAGAGCGGGAAGACACAGGAAGTAAATGTAGAGGCAAGACGAGACAAAAAACAGACAATAAATAAAAACACAAAATAAAACAGGAAACAGAACATACAGGCACTGAGGGGAACACAAGACAAGACCAACAACACAAGACAAGAACAAGACATACACCGGGGGCCTGTTGCATTAAAGTAGAATAAAGATATCCAGGATAAGTGAAAAAGCGCAGCTTGACTTAGTGTGATCTGCTCATCTGCTTAATCGGTTGCACGTTTGCCGAGCCAGGATGAACAGGTGGAGCTATGTCCAGCCAGGTGTAGATAACCAGGATGAACAGGTGGAGCTATGTCCAGCCAGGTGTAGATAACCAGGATGAACAGGTGGAGCTATGTCCAGCCAGGTGGAGATAACCAGGATGAACAGGTGGAGCTATGTCCAGCCAGGTGGAGATAGCTGGGATAAGTACACGTTCACGGCTTTCTTAAATAGACCACGGTATCAATCACAGATTTCCTGATGCAGAGATGGAGAAGACGCATGCGCCATATGTTTCACCCAATGAGCAGCAGCTTCTAATGGAAAGTAACGAGGAGGGGAAGAATACGCAAAAAGTGAAATACGGCTGTTATCAAACGGAGAGAAAAAGCCCAACAGACTAGTAGACCGACTGAATGATGTAAAAATATCTATTTAGCCTACTAGTCACTCCACTTTTCTTTTTTCTTTTTTACAAAAGTAGGCTACACTGTGTTTTAATTGCTTTAAATATGCTAGTTTCATGTTTCTGTTTTTTATGTGATGCTGGTTTTACTGTAAAGTGTCTTTGACTAGCCTACCATGTAAAGCACTATATAAATAAAATGTATTATTATTTATTTGCCTTAAAAGTGAGCAGAGGGAATTAATGTTCCTCAGGAAATGGACCCTAATGCCTCTAGGCTTAATTTCAAACCCTTATTCACAACGCGAGAACATGTTTTACAACCATATGCACAAATCTCTACAAGCTATATCTAATTCTAAATATCTTTGTACAACTAATGTTCATACAGAACGATCAGAAAGGGACAACAACTAGAAAAAGAAGGAAGTGACTTCAATACACGCTATGAGCATATGTGTAAAACAATATCCATGTTTTTTTTATTCTTCTGACAAGTAACAGCACCAAAATAAAGATTAAGAAGCATTGTGGTGTTCCCGGTGTGAAGAATGTAAATTAGGCTACACTATATACGTACACTCACCTATAGGATTATTGGGAACACCATACTAATACTGTGTTTGACCCCCTTTCGCCTTCAGAACTGCCTTAATTCTACGTGGCATTGATTCAACAAGTTACTGAAAGCATTCTTTAGAACTGTTGGCCCATATTGAGAGGATAGCATCTTGCAGTTGATGGAGATTTGTGGGATGCACATCCAGGGCACGAAGCTCCCGTTCCACCACATCCCAAAGATGCTCTATTGGGTTGAGATCTGGTGACTGTAGGGGCCATTTTAGTACAGTGAACTCATTGTCATGTTCACAAACCAATTTGAAATGATTCGAGCTTTGTGACATGGTGCATTATCCTGCTGGAAGTAGCCATCAGAGGATGGGTACATGGTGGCCATAAAGGGATGGACATGGTCAGAAACAATGCTCAGGTAGGCCGGGGCATTTAAACCATGCCCAATTAGCACTAAGGGGCCTAAAGTGTGCCAAGAAAACATCCCCCACACCATTACACTACCACCACCAGCCTGCACAGTGGTAACAAGGCATGATGGATCCATGTTCTCATTCTGTTTACGTCAAATTCTGACTCTACCATCTGAATGTCTCAACAGAAACCAGACTCATCAGACCAGGCAACATTTTTCCAGTCTTCAACTGTCCAATTTTGGTCTCTTTTTCCTATTTGTAGTGGAGATGAGTGGTACCCGGTGGGGTCTTCTGCTGTTGTAGCCCATCTGCCTCAAGGTTGTGCGTGTTGTGGCTTCACAAATGCTTTGCTGCACCTCGGTTGTAACGAGTGGTTATTTCAGTCAAAGTTTCTCTTCTATCAGCTTGAATCAGTTGGCCCATTCTCCTCTGACCTCTAGCATCAACACGGCATTTTCGGCACTGGATGTTTTTCCCTTTTCACACCATTCTTTGTAAACCCTAGAAATGGTTGTGTGTGTAAATCCCAGTAACTGAGCAGATTGTGAAATACTCAGATCGGCCCGTCTGGCACCAACAACCATGCCATGCTCAAAATTGCTTAAATCCTCTTTCTTTCCCATTCTGACATTCAGTTTGGAGTTCAGGAGATTGTCTTGACCAGGACCACACCCCTAAATGCATTGAAGCAACTGCCATGTGATTGGTTGATTAGATAATTGCATTAATGAGAAATTGAACAGGTGTTCCTAATAATCCTTTAGGTGAGTGTATAAAGGCCACGTTATTGGTCCAGTGATGTGAGACTTATTGAGAAGGTTATGAAACCAATGTAAGCTATAATAAAAAAACATTAGGCCTACATATTACAGAGTAACACAAACTATCCATTATTAGAGACGGACAAGCAACAAGAAAATGAATCATGAATTTATTGGTCTCTGACCAGTCAGCCATTAATATCATCTGGGAATATCGCTGCATTTTCCCACTTAATCTCTGCCGCATCGACACACTACCGTCCCACCGGGAAAAGTCCTGACTCTCCCGATTGCCACTCTGCATCTGGGTGCCAGTGCAACCATTTCTAACCATCTAAACAACTGCTATAGTAGAGTTTAAATCAAACTCGCAACAACAATAGTGATAAGTAATGCATGTTAATAAAAATAAAGCAGAACACATGCAGAAGACAACGGAATAACTGTTAAACACGTTTATTTGGGATCAGACGGCAGCTGATTTGACACATGAGACTCCAGGATTAATCTTAGCCTGGCTGTTAGCCTGCTCTGGACCAGGCTAGCCGCAAAGATTAAATCTCCATGGTTACATGGCTGGGTTTAATTCAATCTGGTTTCATGCAACCGAGACAAAGCTAAATTCATCCAGGATAACTTTAATATCCCGGCTTAATCCCTTATCCTGGTTTTGTGCAACAGGCACTAATATCAGGGAATAAACACAAACAATAGCAGAAAACAGGATACAAAGCCCAGATAACAACTGGAACCATAACACCCTTGCATTTAACCTTCCCACAACCTCTTCCCCCCTTTGTTGGTGGCTGTGCTGATTGCCAGTTTAGCCAGGCAAAAATACCTAAGACACATCTTTTGTACTAATATATTTTCTAAGTGCAGTACGTACTGAACTTGCAGTGATTCCTGCAGTTTTTTGAGTAATCTGCCTCCCACTCAGTCCAGCAGCAGCTCCTCCCTGGTGCTTTTCCACTCATGGTTTCTGTATGTTACCGAGCTAGCTGCACACCACAATGGAAGCACAACCTTAAATATGCCCTGTGGAGGTTTTTAAATAAACAAACAAGGTTACATTTACATTCTCTATTTCTCACTAAAATGCATTGTGTATATTTGTGAGACCAAATAAACACGCCAAATGCATTTCTTCTTCATAAAACTTGTGCAGAGACTCATTTTTGGAAGACTTTCAGACCTACACTGTTTGTCTTTTTCTTTCTGGAATTTACTGGCACATTGCTACCTTTCATGTAGGAGTCGTGCAAGTGCGTCTTTGTTCATGAAACAATCACAAAATGGGAACCCAGTCTTAAAAAACAATGCTTGCACTACAAATAATCAAAACTCCACAGAGTACTGTTAAAAAAATACAACTCACCATATACTACACAATAAATAAGGAAGTGATATATTCCTTTCTACCATTACTATACCTTCTGGAAAGTGGGGAAACTGCAAAAGCAATCTATCAACATACTAGTCTTGCTTTGCCAGACCCTCCTCCACAACGCTGCAGAGGAGGGTCTGGATAGTCCCCACAACATTCAGGGATGGGAGAAAAACATGCTTGTGTTAATTGCCATTTTTTTAAACCAATCACAATCGTCTTGGGCAGTGTTAAGTGCCAGACGGAACCACGGTGCCGCTGCAAAATAGTCTCAGGAAGGAATGTGTTTTGATTTACTCTGCAGAGATCTGAGGACCAGGTAACCATTGGACAGATAGTCAGCAGCTGTCTAGATTTCCTCCAGTGTAAGCTGTCTGTATGGACCAGGTAACCATAGTCCTCAGATTGGACAGATAGTCTAGCTAGCTGTCTAACCATAGTTTACCCTGCTAGAGACCTGAGGACCAGGTAACCATAGTCCTCAGATTGGACAGATAGTCTAGCTAGCTGTCTGGATTTACCCTGCAGAGATCTGAGGACCAGGTAACCATAGTCCTCAGATTGGACAGATAGTCTAGCTAGCTGTCTGGATTTACCCTGCAGAGATATGAGGACCAGGTACCAGGTAGGACTTTAAACCTAATAAGAATTCTCCAATCTTGTATTAAGGATTGAAAAATATATTTTTATAACTTTATTAATCCCAAATGCAGGTCAGGTTAACTATGAAGTTTTCCAACCTTTTGATCCTTTTCATATGCTAAGCCTAGATAATGTAAGCCTCTACTGTATGTCTCAGCTAGGTCAGGTTTAGAGTGTGTAAGAAAACAGAGTAGG
Organism: Etheostoma perlongum; assembly: GCA_026937815.1. Lineage (NCBI taxonomy): Eukaryota > Metazoa > Chordata > Actinopteri > Perciformes > Percidae > Etheostoma > Etheostoma perlongum. The sequence continues at coordinate 23,546,518 of CM049391.1, read as the reverse complement.
GCTTTAAGCTTCTATAATGGTTCCCCATTCACAGAAAGTGAGCTTGCAACTGTGCAGGGACAGTAATGGAGTCAGCAGCTGATGTGGAACAATGCCACTGTTGTATTCTCTGTGTAGATTCAGAAATCCTCCTCACCTTGAGGGGCAGTAACAAAGGCGTGTTCATATGTTTTGCTGTTAATCTCTGTTGTCACTACGCGACCGGCAGTCAACAACATCACAAGGATAATAGGATCATCTCCTTACACGTTGTAGCACCAACCACACACACGCAGATATCCCAAAACATAAGCGTGGGTATAGGAAAAGCAGCTTTACATTCCATGAGTAGCTGTTCTTCATCTATTAGCTTTCTCACTCTCACACACACACACACACACACACACACACACACACACACACACACAAACACAAGCCAGCCAGTGCCAATCCATAGCTGTATCTGGGTCAGAGCTAACAGAGATGAATCTAACGGAAGTTTCACATTGCCCCCCTTTCTTTCATCTGTTCTTATGTTGTAGAGATGTCATTAATTACAGCAGTCCTTTAGGGAGGAGAAGAGAACCGAGAAGGATTGAGAGATGGTGACGTACCTTGGCAAAAAGTCTCAAAGATACAGTTCCAGGGTGTAAAAGTTTGATACCACAAGGTGTAGGTAGCAGTCACAGGTGAAGCGTTAAATTGGATGAATCTTTCATAACGTTTGGGGGTTGGCAGCAACTGGAAGCCATATTACTGCAACTGCTTGGGGCTATGCCACTGGGGATGTACCAATACTTAATTATAATATTAATATCAAATGCAACCAACTAATGAAGCTGATTTTCCTCCCAGAGACATTAAGTATATTACTTTACCCATACATCTGGAGCCATCTATGACTGGTTACTGATTGGGTGACAACAGAAACTGATGGAAGGTGTTGACATGCCTGAAAAGGGAAAATCGAAAGTAATAAATGAATAATAAAGCTCATTAATTTCCACCGATGGCAGTGTTGTAACATTAATAATTGCTGTAAAAGGACATACAGGATATAGTTAGTTTGATTGAAACCTGCTCTAACAACACTCCCTATGAATGTTTCATGTTGGAAACTTTCTCTATGAATATTTCATCTGCAGAAATGTGGAGGAGCGAACGGCACAGAGCCGAGGGCGGACAGTCTCAAACTGTAGCTCTGCCCTGCTGCACTCAGTGTAGTGATGAAAGACACATGAGGCGGGCTTTGAATTGTCTTTGACTTTATTTCTACTAAGCAGGGGAGTTCTCTATGCAGGGGTCCTAAACCAAAAAACCAAAAGCCTGACGCCTGTCTGAACCTTTGTGGGAGTGTGCATGTGTGGTATATCCAAGGATGCGACGTCAGTACAAATGCTGAAGTAGCAGATGAGCTGTGTGTGTTATTAAATCAGGCTAGACATGATATCAGGATAGACACGTCCCAATTGTTGGCCAGATTACAGTATTCATGTCATCACAACAGCTGTGTTCCCCTTATAGTGTGTACTATATAGTCCACTATGAAATACTCACAATGCATTGCTAAGTTGAGTGTACATACGCATGTACCCTACATTTCACTCCCGAATACCACAATGCAACACGGTTGTGATTCCCGGTTGAGAAGAAGAAGAAGAAGAAGAAGAAGAAGCGCCTGCGGAAACTGAAATGGAAAAATGGAGCTGGCTTTTGTTTCTAAACACTGGAAATGTAACATGCAACATACTGTATAGGCAACATGTTACTACTCTCCTGAGTGCTCGGTTTGTTTCAGGCATGTAGTTGAAGTATTTCTGTTTGCAATGTTTTCAGTGAGTGTCCGAAATCTCCTTTGGCCGGGAATAGTGAGCAAAATATAGCAATGTGTTGTGTTTTAAGGGTTTTAATTTGATCATCAAAAAGGAATTATATCATATCATAATATAACAAGACTAGCCCCTTTCCCACTGGACAAAAAAAAAAAACATTAACATCTGACTTGTGTCTTTAGTGGGAAAGCTTGCAATCGGCTCTGCAGTAGTTACAGGTTCTCATGGACTTCACCTTGGATTAAGGCAGATTAATAGTCACTCATTTCCGCCTCTTTTTCCTCGGTGATACTCGCATAGCAAAAATTGGCCCAAACCAGCAAGCTACCGATGAAGCAGTGTGGTGTTGCATGAGCGAGAATTATTAATCCAGTTCAGCAGATTTCCGTGTATAAGCCGCAGCTCTGTGCCTCTTGTAGGGTTTCCATCCCTTCTTTTCCACTCTCTCATTTCTGTTTCTTTTCCTTTTTTTCCAAGCAATTTTCAACATACATGAGACAGAAAAAGATAAATCTGTTTTTGATGGGTGTCCGTTACGGCGGTGTTGTTCTTACACTCATAGTACTCTAAATGATATCCAGTGTGTTGTACTCGGTATTTACTCAGTCATTCAACAGAAGCCCATTTCTGACCATCAAGGCTAAACAATCAGTCGTCATGTTCCATTCCTAGGTTTAGAGCTACACTAGAAGGATTATATTTGACAGAGAGATGTATTTTCTATTATTGTTTTAAAGCCTTGCATATTGTTTAAACTGACAATCTTGCATGGAGAGGTAGAACAGGTCTGAATCCTAATTCCGGGCACTGGGCAGTACAAAAGCCTCCACGGAAGACTAAGACATTGACATCATCCGTCTTTGCAGGGATTTTTCTTGCCCGCTGTGTATAGTTGACAGGGTCTGTGTTGGTCTCGTTGCTCTGGATATGAACACAACAATATGAAATGGCATCATTATACCAGTAAAAAAGCTTCCCATCGGTCTGTACCTTGTCATTACTGTTATCCTTGTTGCTCCGCCCTCCACTCACGCCGTCCAATCGCTTGCCTTCACCATTCAGTCCTCCATTTCAATTGGTCCGTCCTGCTCAAGTATGACTCAGAAAGAGGCGTGTCAGTCTACCACATGAACCAGCACAGTGTGTGTTAAAGAGTGCAGATGAGTGTGTGTGTGCTTATGTGCGTGCGTGTGTGTGTTACCATGCCCTGTCATTTTGAATGATGTCATGTTTTATTTCTTTGCCTGTTTTCCTCTGGACTCCTCAATTTGCTCTGCTGCTCCTCTCTGTTACTCCCCCGGTTGAATTCATTTTTCTCTTCTTTATCCGTTGTGTGTGTTCTCTGTGTACCTGGTTGATCTTTAAGTACGGCAGCAGAGCATTCGGGAATTCCAGTTTAATCTTCTTTGTTATTGTTTTTCAGTAACTGTTTTTGGTTGACAATTGTTTGGTTTGTTTTAGACTCGGTGTTTGCTGGATTTCAAATTTGGACACCCAGCCCTTGACATTGACACACATTTGTCCCCGGCAGACACTGAGTCTCAAGGTTTACTACTGAGTCATTCAGCACGAAGGACAGGGGCATAAAAGCAGCTGCCGCATCCAACCAAACTAACGCCTCAGACATGTGAAAACATCAATGTTCTCACTTACATTTGACTCATTTCCATCCTAGATCGTTTACCTTTAAAGTGTATTGTTGCTGCTTTTACAGCCCAAGTCCTGCTCTTTCTTACACAGCCATTCTATTTTATCATCTGAGATCCAAACTTTTAAGTCCCTACATGTCATCCATTCCCCTCCAGCCATAACGATCCACACCCAATCTTCCTATTATCCGTAAATCTGTGATGGAACTACCAAACACCATAGATCTTTTGAAGACATTCAGAGGAGATCCAGCAAAGCAGAAACCATTGCACCAATAAATCAAAGTCGTGGCAGTGTCTCGTGTTGTTTTAGAGACCCATGGCCAGGCCTCCTTTAACATCGGAGTAGCTGGCACAACATCCCTTTCCAATTCACGACCCAAAGGTAGACACCCTCACTTGATCACCGCATTCTGGACAGCTGTAGGTCCACCGTGTTCCAGACCCATTCTCGACACATCCAATTCAATCCAACCTACGCTCAGCCTCACGGTCACGGTACACCCATAGTGATGTGCCCTTTCCTACTCATTGGTCCCAAAACCAAGGACCCTTTACTGTGTCTGTATTTCCCAACAAAGACCGCCTCGGGAAATGTATGGATTATGTTTTTGAGCGTGGCCGCGTCCAAAAGCAACTCCCAGGCTGAATCCCCAGCCCGGACCATCCTCACCCCTAGGTGAGTGGAGAGTAGGTGTCCACGAAGGGGAAGGTGAGTATACGTAAAGGCAAAAAAGAGGAATTAGGCTCTTGGGGTTGTTTTTGGACAGGGAATTCTTTATGTCTTCCCAAAGTATTTTCCTTCTCGTCTGTCGGACTGATTTTCAACGGGGGGTTTTAGATCTCTTTACAGTTAGTGGATTATCAGTAGACGTATAATACCGAATGTCCACAGGATCCGGCTACGTTGCATTCCAGTCAAAGCATTCTCATGAAAGGATTCGTATGATATTCTACAAAATTAGGGCGACCGCCGGCCAGTCACATGACGACCGCCGGCCGGTCACATGACAACCGTCCACATGACAGAGGTCATAGTTAAATGAAGCCAAAAAAAAACAGTTACGCTGAGGCGGGCACAGAGCAGCGTGAGGTTACACCGTTTCAGCAATTGAGTTTAGCCATCGAAAGGTAACTGTCCTGCTGCGACGACGAGTTTTGTTACTTGTACTTGTGAATTTGGCTGTATCAACACGCCATATAGGTGATCATGGCGAGAAGGAAATGTCAGAACGGAGGTTTAACTTGCTGAGATTCAGCAGTCATTTCCAGATGTTGGCTGTGATGAGCAGTTTTGCCAAATCAAAAGAGGAAGAAGCAAAATAGACTAAGTTTGGCTGTATAGGCCTTGCTTCTACAGTAACATAAACTCAGTAATTTAAGATTAATTTAAGATGAGTGGCAATAAATATAGACATTTATTTACATTCACAAATAGATGTCATGCTTCAGAGATGCAAACTTCTTTGACAAAAATAGAGCCGGTAGTAAAAGTTCTGGTAGTGAGACACTCGGGTCAACACTGGTTAGAATGGCTGCGTATCATCTCCAGCAGCCACGATGATGTGACGCGGTGCGGCGCAGCAATATCCGGTGGACATTCACCATAAAAGTGTCCAAGAAGATAGAGTGCAAAGTATTTTTAAAGATTTGTTTTGGCGAGACCAGACATGGACAGCCTAACTTGTTTTTGAGTGTCACCGTTGAAAGACGACATGTATTATATTTGTGTCACAAACACAACATACCTTTGTTATAGATTCTAGAAATGAAGTTATTTGACATAATGAGATCCCCCCCCATGAAATGATTGTCCTGGATGGGTGTCAAATATGAGGATGGAAATGTAGAGAGCCGGTCTGTGGCAGGTCTCTGTACAGAGAGGTTTGCAGTGTGTGTGCCTCTGCACCCATCCTCCTTCCTGTCGGAGCTGAGAGAGGAGGCCACCACATCAGTGAAGGAGGGCAGAGAAAAGACGGGGAGCAAAAGTGGGAGCTAAATACATTTCCACTCCACTCAACATGATTCTGAAATTTAAAAAAAGTCCCGATGCCAGTGTGACTCAAACAAGGAGCAGCATTAACTGCATTCCTGATTAAAGCTGCTCTGCTCTTCTCCTGGAAGTTAGAACAGGAGAACTGGGGCAGCAGTGTAAGTTGGCTTCTTAAACTTTCACCTTTTCCTCCCTCACTTCATTCCCTTTCCTCTCCTTTACAGAATGTTTGAGCTTTAGCCGGTTTCTGTCCCTCTCTCTCCTTCCCTTTCTTCTCCCTTATTCCCTCGTGTCTTGTTCGGTCTCGCCCTCTTCGCCCCATCCATAATATTAAGGGCAATGCTTACTTACTTCCTCCAATTACTTTTTTTTGTTTAAGAGACAAAGTGAACCACTCTAGCATACTCACCTCAGCTTTCCCATACTATATTGTTCTTTATCTTGGCCTTGTATTTCAATGCATGGGGATGTAGATGGGACAGCAGATAGGCCGTGCTAGGGAGAGGAAGAAGTTGTATAAAACAACATATTTAGATGAATGAGGGGTAAGAGAGTAGGAGGTGAAACAAAGGGACTGCTGTTATCTGTGAGTATGGCTCGCCGTGCACCTGCAAACAGTAAGTAGAGCGGCGTAAAAATAATGTTTGCTCATCTAGCAGATGATGGACGATCTTGTGAGTAGGAACTCCCAGTGAATGAAAAAAGTTGGTTTATTAAGGGCTATACCTAACTGTCCCCATTCAAACACATCCCCAAGATACTATGAACCTGCTTTATCCCTGTCTTTTTATGGGCCATATGGTGAAACGTCAACAAAAGTATAGCCTCATTTGTTAAAAAAAAATGAGGAAGTGTTGCTACAGAGACAGTTCCAGGACCTGAGTTGTTAGAAGAGCGAGCAGGTGACTGAGTATGTCATCCTGCTTTAGTGCGTTCATTTAAAAAGCCACACCAAGCACATTATTTGTCACTCTCTGGCACGCACATCTCCGTAGGAGTTCAGGAGCAGTCAAACTCCAACACCAGCTGCCCTGTGGCTCTGCCACTACCACCAGCATTCAGGTTCGTCTCCCCTGTTGTTAATATCAATCATTTCCAGCAGGCGCAAAATTAGCTTTCAGCCAAGATGACCCACATATTCTATGACCAAACAGAATAACTAACTTGAAGCTCAGCAGCAGTGCAAGCCTCTGCCAAACACCAACAACTCTCCAACTTACAATGCTCATTCAGTCATTTGTTTCTGACAGGACTGTATTCTTAATATTAGCCTGTTTCTACTCTGCTTCTCCTATTCGCCCCCATGAGGAATTCTAAGTAATGAAAACAACACTGCCAGCGCATCCACATGATACAAGCCTTCTGCGATGGCGCATGCCCCACAGGAACCATCTAAGAAGCCGTCTTTGGAAGCTTGTTTGAAAAGGGCAACCACTTTCAAAAAAAAATACCTGGCATGTAAATGGATGAATCATCTGTCGGCCATTGTTGTTTTGAATGAACGGCTGTCACAAACCTAACCTAAGCCACAGCCGTAGCTGCCAGTAGCTCCTCACAGGACGCTGAGTGGTGCGGCAGGCTGGTAGTTCAGACACAAAAGCATTAGGTTGGTGCCTGGCAAGATGGATTTTTGTGCGATATCGTGGGAATCCAGCTGGCGTGCAAGGTAGTGCAGGTTGGGGAGCTTGTGAGAAATAAACATCAGCCGCGATGCCGAATGAGGCCAGGGGAATAAAGTGTATGTAAGTGGGGCAATGGCCCTTTCCCTACTTCCCACCCCCCTACTTTTGGAACTCAAGCTCACACCCGTTCTAACATACATGCTTTTTGGATGTGCACATGAACACATCATAGGTTTTTTTAATGAATAAATAGGACAGCAAGTGCAGGTCAAGTCAAGGTGACATAATGGTGACTGATTAGCAGAGAGAGGGAATCCATTGTTTGTAGGTTGCAGGCTTTTTTGAGCAGGCGTCTACAGGGCAGCTGATATTGGTGAGTGACTGTGAGTGCCACTATTACAAAAGTAACATGTTGGTGAAATACTACACCAGAGTCTGACACCAGTCTTTTTGGATCCATTGGTAGTGCACCAGACAGGGCTTCATTTAAGAGATGAAATGCAATCCCAAAAGATGCAGATAACATCAGGGATGGATGGGTATTCTGTTAATGGACTCTGCTGGCTCAGCTCTCCTGTCTTATTCCCTGATCTATGAGGGGGGGGGGTTCTCAGGTACGATAGGGAAACTACTAGGCACACACCATGAATTGCACACACACATACACACTTGTGGGAATCGTTCCAGCACAGCTGTAGCCGCAGCAGCACACCTGGGCTAATTGGGCAGAGAGGGAGAGGGGAGCAACACCCAAGGGACATTGGGACATTGATACGCACACGCATGTGTGTGTGTGTGTGTTTTGCTCCCTTTTCCTGTGTGACCTAGAGATCTCCTTCACTGATGGATTGATAAGGTGATAGATATTAGCGCAAGCTTCCTCTCTCCTCTCTCTTCCCCACCCTAACTCCCAGCCCATCCATCAATCCATCCGTCCTCTCTGGATGGAGGAAAGAGGAGAGGTGCAAAGTGATGGATGAGTGGAAGAACTTTTCTCCATCGTTATGTTCTTTCCCAGAGAGGAGAAAAAGGGGAGGCAGAGTGAAATCAAAAAGACAGAGGGAGAGAGGGCCAAAGCTCCAGATCGAAATATCCTGACAGCAGCCTCCTCCCATGCACCAGTGGTGGAATGTAGCTACAGTACATTGTACATTAGTACATTCACTCAAGTACTGTACTTAAGTACACATTGACGTACTTGTACTTTACTTGAGTCTTATCTTTTCATGCCACTTTCTACTTCTACTCTGTTACATTTCAGAGAGAAATATTGTACTTTTTACTCCACTACAATAATCTGTTCACAACTGTTACTTTACCCATTTGGATGTTTGCACACACAAAAACACATGTAGTTTATGAAATACCATGTTTTATTGGAAATTAAAGTACCCAACAATTTAAGGGCTTACAAGTCCAGCTGAAATGATTAGCCGGTCAAACACTTAGTTGATTGACAGAACTGGTTCCTGTCTGCATTGAGTACTTTTACTTTTAATACTTTAAGTACATTTTACTAATGATACTTTTACTTAAGTTACATTTTCAATCCAGGTCTTTAACTTGTAACAGAGTATTTTTACAGGGTGGTATTAGTACTTTTACAACTAAAGGATCTGAATACTTCCACCACTGCCATGCACAGACACACACACACATGCACAAAGCGGTTTATCTCAGATCAAACTCCCTCCAGGGAGAGTTAATACAAGCAATTGTTGATCGGAGGAGAGGAGATTTGATTTGATGAGTCGTGACTGCAGACCACAAGAGGGCTTGGCTGGACTCCCTCTGTCCATGATCTCATCTGCCTTGCCCTTCTTAATCTCTTCACATCTCTCTCTTTATATATCTCTTATCCTTAATGCGGGTCGACCATCTTGAGTGACAGGATGACGTTGTCGTGTTTCCCTAACCACTTCTTCTTTTTTTTAAAGCAGCTAAGGAGGCTCCATTCCTCCTTAGAGCAGGTCTACTGTACAGTGTCCCGGTGTATTACCTCCTATCTCACTTTTTGAACGCCACTTCCCCCCTGCCCCTCCTCCTCCTCATTCCTCCTGCTCCCTACACCCCATCCCACCCCCACTTCTTCCCCCCTTCCAACAGAAGCTCAGAGTAAGCCCTACTACTCGGATTACTCCCCCACTCGCCTGCTCATCCACAAGATGTGCACCAGCCGCTACCTGGACCTGTGCATCACCATCATCATCGGGCTCAACGTCATCACCATGTCCATGGAGCACTACCAGCAGCCGCAGGTCTGACCTTCAAATGTTCACGCCTGCCCTTTATGAATTTTAATTGTCACTCATATGCAATCACATATGTGGTGGCAGTAGCTCAGTCCATAGGGAGTTGAGTTGGGAACCGGAGGGTCACGTGTGGAGAGAGGTGCCACCTTCTGGGCACTGCCTAAGTGCTGTTGAGCAAGGCACCAAACACGTCATTCAGCATGAAAAAGCATTACAAATGACTAATCAACTAAGAGGGGGTAGCCCTGGCGTCAGTCCTCCGCCGACTGATTCTATGTGTCACAGTGTCTGGCTGTAACCAGGCCGGCACGATTTGGGGAAAAATAAGATTCACTTAGAACTGATATCACGATTCTCTGCCACAATGTTTTTCTTACGAAGTGTAATGTTTATCGCACACCTGAACTATGATAAAACAAAACAAATTGACCGTGCCAAACATAGATTCATTTTTGGCATTTATAGCACATTGCTCATCACCACAAGCCTGTAAACATAGGCGTCAATGAAGAGAAGGGAGAGCATTGCAGCGCTTTAACGCCTATTTTATACAGTCTCTGTTTAAAACTCACAGAAGGAAGTAGTAGCGTTTGTGATGCAGTTGGCTAGGGTTAGGGTTATTTAAAATTGAAATCACGAACGGGTGAATTTGAGATTAACGATTAATCGTGCAGGACTAGCTGTAACTGTTTTTAAGGCGTTTCAACCATGCCACAAATAAAATCTGGTTTTGGCATAAAAATGACCAGGTTAAAAAAACTACAGAATATTGGATATCTGAAAAATATCAGTATCGGCATTGGTCCTTAAAATGTAATACCATTGGACTGTTTGGTTTTAATCTTCCTGGAAATCCAGGTTTATGGCTTCCCAGGACTTCAGATAGTGTCATATGTTCAACCTGTGCCAATAATCATAAAACAATAACCTTTCAGAACACCAATGCTAGTTATTTAAACAAGGGTGAGAAAAGGATCAAGTCAACAGAAAAAATAAATAAAAATAGGATAAGAATTGTAAAAGCCTGTTAAGAAAGGCAAAAGGACTATAAAAGGGAGGAAAAAAACAAAGAATATAAGATTATTACTGTAATGTAATAATCCCTCACAGTCAATAAAAGAGAGAAAGACTTATTAAAAAGGTTTAAAATAATGCTTCAAACTGTATAAATATAAGGTAACCCTAGGGTGCCACAAATTCCACCCATCTGGTACACCCAAAGGGTAATACAAATCATATGTATCCACACCAAGATCTGCTGGGGATTCTTAGGCTTCATAGCCCACCAGGCAGCTGTTCCAGCTGTGATTTGTCTTCCAATCATATTTGAATTTTGTATTTATATCGCTTCAACATATTGTTGACCACCCACTCTGAGGTAGAAGTCCAAAAAAGGTGGCTGAGGGAAGTAGGGGGAGAGATAGTATTTAGCGAGTTAAAAAGACAAAGAGACGCAGCATAAGTGAGTGAGGAACCAGTTAAAGAAGATTTGAGAAGAAAACACTGGAGGATTCATGAGGCAGATAAGGAGGTAGTATGGCATGGTAGATGGGAATGTTAGTAAAGGTGTTAAAGATATAGGAAGTAGATACAGTAAATAGTGGAATTATCCTTTGGAAGAATAGGACTTCTGGTAGAGTAAAAGGTTATTTGAGAACAGAAGGTTGTTGGGTAGAATAGAGCAGTGATGGAGCACGTGAGTCCTGGAGTTGCTCTTCTCTGGACTTATGGCTCGACTTGGATTTGCGCTCTGATGACTTAGACTTGTGCATTCATGAAATAGGACTCAAGTTTCTGACTATTTTCATATGTAATCATTGATAAAGACCTCCAATCCTGGATTCAGACTCGAGTCCGACTCAAGTTGCTATTCTTTAAACTTGGACTCATGACTTTACTCTGACTCCAACTCAGGCATGGATTCGGACCTGAACACTGGGGACTCGAGACTCGACTCGGACTTGAATACAACAACGGTGACTCAACGACAACACTCAAATTTATTTAAGTCAGAGATGTCAAGGCCTTGGCAGTTTGTAGCAAATGGTTATACACTTAATAAACTATTGTTTGGTAGAATGGAATGTCTCTAGGTAAAGCAGAAGGTCTTTGGTTTGTATAGATAGTTGTGGTGTAGAATAGGTTGTGGGGTAGAATAGAAAATTGTGGAGTTAAGAGATGTATCACAAACTGGAATTAGCTGCGAGTCGATAAATTGCCACCAGTAAGGATTTAGTGACATCCCTGCTGACCACCAGTTCTTTCCCCATCTCGCTGCTGAAGGTCAGTTTTTACATGCAGATGGGCACTGTGAATTCCCCCACAGGCAAAAATGGACACTTTAATTCGAATGGCCTTTGCATACAGAATGAGGGAAGGCCGAGTGGATGATGATGTGAATGATCTATTAATGGAATGGCTAATTCTGGAGAAGAGGACCCTGAAGACTGAAAGTGCAGGACAAAATGCATATATACACACAGCAGGAATATTCACCATAGCAAGTCGTTTAGTGTGAGTCACATTGAAAATTGTTTTTTCTTTTAAAAAAGTGTAAATAACAGCAATGGAAAAACGTGTGAGCATTTCATCATCATAGTTTTCAGTTCAGCTTCAGGACATTTCATTAAATGAGCGGCAATGAAACCCACAGCTTGCTGTGCTAAGATAATACATCTTTTTAATGTTAGGTTTACTGACTTGTTAAAGGTCCCATATTGCAAAAATTTGAATGTCCGTGTCTTTTGTATTATAAAACACGTCAAGGTGCTGTATAAATACTGTGAAAGTATCAAAAGGCTCAATCCACAGAACAATGCACACAGCCTGTATTCAGACACTGTGTCTTTAAACCGGGACCTTTGTAGAGTTGTGATGTCACAACTGTACTATATAAGGGTAGAAAGTGTCGCCACAGTGCCGGTACAGTCATTTCCCGGCTGCAATGATGGTGCAGAGACTTCGGGAGCGCAGATGTGAAAGACCCAGAAATGCTGACCAATCAAAGCAGACTGGCTTTTTTCAGCAGAGGCGCTTAAAGAGACAGGCGCTTTCAGAGCCTTTCCGACAGAGGGTGAATATTCAGACAGACAGTGTGCCATCCTCGATATGTCTGCTAATATCCTGACGGCCAGCTAAACTCTTTCCCCACACCAAGACTCTGAAGATTAATTCTAATTCCACAGGTTTATTGGAGTACGAGAAAAGGTGAAACTGCAACATACAAAAAGGCAAGGACAAATTAGCGCCATGCTATTCAACCTCGATTACACATGAATAAAGGCTTTACAAACGTGCAATAACTTTAAGAATGAAGAATACTTCTATACAACTACAAAAGGCAAAGTATACATACCGACGATGCTATCCTAGACACAAGATGTTGAGAGATGCGATTGGATATGCACAAATCTAACACACTGAGCAAATCGCTAAGAATGAACTTTTTGTTGTTTTGGTGTTTCTTCCTAACTACGGGTCAAGACGTAGGACATTTACAACAATGCAATCCTAGACACAAGAACATGACCAAAATAGAAACACATAGGAATCTCCGTTGACAGTTAAAGGTAAAGCATATTTAACTTCTTAAACTTAGCTTAGTGACATTTTCCTACTTGTAACAAAACAGACAGTATGAGAAAAAGAATGTGTTTTGAACATTAAAGCATGTAAACATGTTCTAGTAGAAACCCAAAAAACAAGTATGAACCTGACAAGTATCTATATAAAAGTATGGATACTTATGCAGTTTATTAAACTTTTAAAATGTCTCTCTCTAACATTCTCAGGAGTTGGACAAGGCATTGACCATCTGTAACTACATCTTCACCCTCATCTTTGTTCTGGAGTCGGTCTTCAAGCTAGTGGCCCTCGGCTTCCGACGCTTCTTCAAGGACAAGTCAGTATTTAACCGCCATTCTTCCCAAAGTGACGTTGTGACCTTTGTCAAACATTTGAGTGGACGTGACATTGTAATAGAGTAGTGGTTAAAGGTACTGTTTTTTTAACCTTGTGTGAGTCATGTGGAAAATCTGAGGCAGCATTCGGAGAGCTTAAATGAGCTTTTGCTAAGGTGCTTCAGTGGACCGCTCCCAGTGAGGCCTGTATGAATACAAACGGCCTCGTAAAACACCCATAAAACACGCTGCCTTAGATGATTTCATAGCTTTGAAATCCCTGGCTTCCCGCTGAAAACCACACAATAATGAACAAACACAATCACAATAGCACAAATGTATACTACCACACATCACATGTTGGAATACACACACACGCACACACACACACACACACACACACACACACACACACACACACACACACACCTTAGTGGAGGCGTCATGTTTTTAGACTAGTGCCGACCACCAAGGGCTCCATGATGTCCATTCTCTTTGCCAGAGTAGACCATTATCCTTTTTGCATTTGGCAGTGGTCCAGTTTGATATTACCCAAACACACAGGAACACACAAACAAGACATTTAGCCAAGACTCCCATGTCTACTTAAATCTCATTGGGTTTTAACTTCTTGTTTTGATTCACATACTTTGAGTATCTAAATGAGGATGTGGGTGATAAACTACGGATTGGACTCTGAATACTGCCCATGGACGTTGACAAACCTGATTAGTATGACCCCCCACCACTAATCTTCCCTGACTTTTAAACTGGGCCTACAATAGTGTGTAAGGCAACCTAAAGCCTTTTCACATAGACCTACCTTTTTATGGTAGCCTACAATACTAAGCTTCTATTTACATATTCATATATCATGTTTTAATGTCAACCATACATGTGGTAGGCACCTGTATGTTGAGGTTATTGCTGTTTTCTAAACATGTATCTTTGCTAGGAATATGTTGCATTCATGTTAATGTATATTTTCAGACATTTAAAAATTAAAAAAAAAACATGAAAAAAAAAAAAACATTTAACAATAATTTGGCGGCCGCCCTGCATTGACTCTGAGGACCCCCTAGGGGTTGTGGACCCTCTGTTGAAGATCTCTGCTCTAAACCATACAACAACATAGGTTGTTTCCTGCTGTCCATTACGACCCACAAGAGCGTTTTCCATCCTCATACCTAAACGACAGAACGTAACAGCCCGGTTATAACACGTTGCATAAAACTTACTTGGTAAGATTTAGGCACCAAAACTGCTTAGTTAAATTTAGAAAAAGATTGTTGTTTAGGTTAAAATCATCTGTTACGTTGCTTGAATGTGCCGTGGTTTGGTTTTTGCTCTGTAAAGTTGTTTTTTTTTTAAATTCACTGTTGTTTCACTGGGTGAAATTCCGGTTTGTTTAAACCATCCGCCGCTCCAGTCTGCCTCCTTAGGGCCCCGGCACCCTGCCTGCGTGGTGTGAGCATGGCGTTTCTGTTGCGTTGCGGCTAGCTTTTTTTTTGCCGTTTTCTATGTCTTTGCACACCAGAAACGATGGCTAGGTGTTACTGTGCAGCCTCCAACTGAGCTTGAAGACGTAGATGTGACGTGGCCAACGTGTCTGAGATTTCTCTTGACACAGCTACCAGAAGACTTACAACTTTAAATCATTTCCAATCAGCAGAGATGGAGAGCGTAGATATATGTTAGGAGGTAACCTAGACACAGGCTAATTACTGCTAACTAACATGCTAGTTAACATTAGTAATTAAACCTAAACAGCTGATGTAAGTCGAAACTGTCTTCTGTCTTTTCCTGACAATACGGTAATTTGTTGACTATGCAACAACAAGTCGCTTGGTTATGACGCAAACGTTAGCCTATTTTCACAAAAGCGTCTGCTACGGAGCCATAACGCGAGCTACAAGGTAACGGAGCCTTTTATACATTGTCGTGTTTCTTTCGAAATAAACAACAGATAAATAGGGTCTTTAAACGCTTCAGATGTAAAGTTATTCACTGTCAAAGTGACATAAAAATGAATGGCGGTCAATGGAATGCTAACGGCGGGTGAGTGCTTTGTAGAATTAAAATGGCGCCATGGGAGCTCCGCTAAGAGAGGAGAGGCTGACCCCCTTGGTGCAGGAGCCCGTCTACTCTGTATACTGCCTGCTTTACTTCCGTAATAATTACGGGTGGCTGCTAAAGGGCACTGCCGCTAAAAGCGTTAATATAAGTTGGATTTGCTACTTGAACAAATAACCTATGGAAGTGTTTTGTTTTTTGGGGGAGAACAGTCTCTAAAATTAAACGTTACCAGTGCTGTATCTGCCTCATAACACTGAAATAGTCTACACTGTGATAAGTTTCTGTGTGTGTGTGTGTGTGTGTGTGTGTGTGTCAAACACTAACTCCTGTAACCTCGAAAGGTTGTAGAAAGCTTTATTGTTTGGATTCCTGTCAGTTAAATTGCATTCTAGTGACAAGTTGTCAGTCATAGTGGAAAAAAAGTTTCTAAAAACTAGTCAAACCACTCCTGCAGCACTTCTCCGTAATTAAATTCTTCCTAGTCAAAATGAACATTTTAGATATCTGCAACATAATTCTTACTAAGAAGTTCTCCAATTTCAAATATCTGCAATCCAATTGTCACTAGTCATAATCTTATTTTTTCCGACATCCAAAATGGAAAAAAATCATTCCAGATATCCAACGACTTGAAATAGATCTCATTTACTTCAACACTTTGGTAAGCCTTCGTGTGTGAAGCGTGCTGAGAATGTCAGGTGCAAAAACCTGTGTACTAGTAATCAATTGAACTGATTTTGGCTCTGGTTAGAAGTGTGGGCTTCTGGAAAGTCATCACAAGTTATTTGTTTTGAAGTTAAAGAGTGTGTGTGTGTGTATGTGTGTCTGTGTGTGTAGGTGGAACCAGTTGGATCTGGCCATCGTGCTGCTGTCCATCATGGGCATCACTCTGGAGGAGATTGATGGCAACACACTGCCCATTAACCCCACCATTATCCGCATCATGAGGGTGTTGAGGATCGCACGAGGTATGCACCCCCTGCCTCTCCACTTGGCCGTCCATCCATCCATCACAACCCTTTCCTGACACACTCTCTCACACATGCGTACACATTTTCTGTCTCTCCTTTCTGGTGCTGTACATTTAAGATGCCTTTTAAACCAGCCACGTCTCTGGAACACAGCGAACTGACAAACAGAGCACTGAGAAGGAGCAGGGAGCTAAAATATAGACAGAGACAAAGACTGAGGAATGGGAGGGATGAGGAAAGATAGCTAAGGGTTGGCGAGAGTCAAGACACGTTGTGACAGTAAGCGAACTAAGCTGTAAGAAACGGAGACTAGGTATGAAGGGAATAAATGAGAGAAGAGAGGAGGAATAAAAGAAGGAGGCAGGGATGATGAACAACTACTGACCTGAAAATAGATTATGAGAAGTTGGAAAAGAGGGGATTGAGCTGAAGGGAATGAACAGGAGATAAATGAACATAGGAAAGGTATGTCGGTGGGTGAGAGAGATGTACAGTATATCTGGAAGGGAAAGGCAAAACTACCAGTGTGCTTCGGGCTGATTACTGTCCAGGTAATTAAAGACAAGAGAAGGTTGGAGGGGAGGAAACAGGAGGAAGAGGAGAGGAGACAGGCAGCAGGGACGCTCATCTGTTTTGTCTGATTACTGAATGTGTAATAAATGAAGTAGCATGGAAGTCGAAACTGATAACTGTCCCACAGAAGACTAGGCACAAACACATGCTCTTGTATGCAATGTGTGTGTGTTTGACACTGATTTGGCTGGGTACAATAGTTGGCTCATTTTTTATCTGGCATCAACATGTATCTCATGGTCACACTGTATTGTTTACACACTGGCTCCATTGTAATCACATTTTAACTTTCCTCACCAACATAGATGTACTAATGACATCTTTAAAGCTAAAGTTATAATCTCTGCTTTCACAACTCTCACAATCAGAGTTTGATTTGATGCCTAACAACAGACGTGTCTGAATTGTTAGTGTATATTTTTTTCACTGCTATTTAGCTCTTTGATATCCGGTCTGAAACCTGACAACCTTAGGAGATGCCACAGAACTACAGAACCACAGAATAAGACTGTGATGGAGATGTCAATCAAGCCCAGTTTGTGACACTCCCAGCGTCATTAGGAAACGTCTTATTGAGGATTGCACAGACGTGTACATTTACGTGTACAAACAAAACAACCGCTCCAAAAGCGTATTGCCCAACATAGAAGAGCCAACTCCTCAGGTCAGGACCATAGACTGTTAGTATTAGTGGACAGAACATGTCCGACGTCACCCATTGGTTTGTGGTGATCTGCTATGAGTCGTTGAGTTTGCCGTTACGGGCGCAGTCGTCCTGGTTGCGGATGTTACGATTTTAGATGAGAGGGAGGAGCCACAGACTGTTGGGTGGTATCTGACTGGGACGTTAGCTGAGAGAGTTGGCAATGCTGCTTACACTCTACGTTACACACTTTGTAGGCAATCTGGATGCAACTGCTGCTGAAAGCTAGCTTACATAATTCGATGTAAGATTTAGCTTAGCTAGGTTTTAAATGTGTTGCAAAAGACTTCAAACTAGCGATTGAGACCATGAGACTCATTAGGAAAATGTTAACTGAGGTAATAAATCAAGTGGGAAGTGGGTCATTTTCTCATAGACTTCTACAGAAACCGACCTGCTTTTGCAACTGCATGTGTCGCCCCCTCCTGTAATTCAGATAGAATGCAGGTAAAAGGAGTCTCCCCCTACAGGAATTCAGATAGAATGCAGGTAAAAGGAGTCTCCCCCTACAGGAATTCAGATAGAATGCAGGTTGTAGGCTCTTTCTCATTTGCAAACAGGATGCTTTGTCCATTAATGTTTACAGTCTATGGTCAGGACCCAGCAGTACACCTGCAACTGAAGGATACGGGACACATTTGAGGACAGCAATGTCCACATGTTTCACATATTTCTTTGTTGCATGTTATTCCTCCTTTCTCTCCCCTTTCATGTCTTCAGCTGTCTTATAAAAATAAAGGCCTGAAATGCCCAAAAAATTCTTTGAAAAAAAAAAAATAGTCAGTCAGAACAAAAGAAGCCTTTTAAACAAGAGGAAAAACATCTTCAAGAATTTCTAGCAAGTCCAGTTGCCTTTGCTTATCACAGAGTATGTAGAGGTGTTCAGTGCAAACCTATATGGGCCAAAGGACATAATAACAGAAGATGTACTTTCATGTTTCAGTAGAAAAAGCAGCATTGTAAATAATACAATGAGTGATGGCTGAATTGAATTTAGTTGCTTCAGTTCCTTACTGAAACAGAAGCTAATGGATGTTTTGACTCTGACATCTCAAAAAGCTGATGGACAGAACTGTAGATTGTTGGATTTAATAAGATGGGAAGAAAGGCGCGATTACTGAGAAATGTGTGATGACGTCATTGTTTTGACTTTTTGGAAACACCCATTAGTGCATGAGGACCCCATGCAGATACCAGCAGCAGTTTTCCAGGTGCTGTGTGATTGGATCGTTAAATTTGCCAGGATGAGCTGCCAATCAAGCTGCAGACATGAGCTTGACTTGACATGAGCTGGCTTTTTACCTGAGGCTTCTAAGTTGAAAAATTAAGGAACGCATGAAGAACTTTATGCAATGAAATAAAAGGGATACAAGTAGACAGTTAAAGCAACACTATTTAATTAATTTCTATAGCAAAAGTACACTTTTTTTTGCTTTTCCTGCTTAAACTGTAAAAGGTTAAAAGTCAATTTAATGCCATTAAGATGGTGTTGTGAAACGAAATGCAGTTGTAGTCACTTTATGCTACACAAGAAAACTAAAAACAGTAGTGCATTCTGGTAGTGCATTTTTGGAATTTGCATCAGGAGGTACGTAAACAACAGCAACAAAAACACTTGTGATCTCAGAGCAGATAATATGGCCGGCATCTTACAAATAAAAGTTGACATCTGGGAAATCTAAACACAGAGTCTGTCTCCCGTTGTACTTCGCTCTGTCAATTGTAACTTGTCTGTGCAAAGATGTGGGTGCAGCAGTCTCCGATGCTCCCGTTGCTGGGCAACCCCAACTTAGTTTCAGACTCGTTCTTATCCTGGCTCCCTTTCTTCTCACACCGCCCACGGTATCGCCTGGTCCGGCTGGTCGGTCGGAAGCTGCTATAGGCAGCGATCGTCTCCGCAGCACTTGATCCAGTCCCTGCGCTTCTTTCTCCATTGTTGAAGAGTGTATCTAAATCATAGGCCATACGTGCTCTAGTAACAAAGATAGTAAGACAACAAATTAATACAAAAATGTAGTGAAGTTCATGGCAGCTACTGGCCCCCTTATGTGCAGAAAACGGCAGGAAGACGCTCGCACTGTTGAGTCTGCCAGTTCGAGTCAGTTCACAATCAGCACGAAGACTTATGGGATCATGCAGGGACCAGAAGAGTTATACATAATAGTTAAGCATACTCATACATTTACCATGTTAACATTTTGGGAAATATGCTTGTTTGCTTTTAGTCAAGAGACAGGAGAGTTTGTTACCACTCTCATGTCTGTATTGTAATTTTAAGGGTAACGCCAACAGCCAGTTAGCTTAGCAGAAAGCCTGGAAGCAGGGGTAAACAGCTAACGTGTCTCTATCCAAAGGTTAAAAAATCAAGTCTTAAAAGTCAGCTTCGACATAAAATCTTTTGACTTGTTGCGTGACGAGTTTTCAATGGAAACTCCAGTCATAGAAAAAACTAAATTTTTCTTGTATCTCTACTTTTTCACTAATTATTATGCATTATCTATCAGTCTTGGTGTACCACCATTGGTACCCAATCGCCATACCAGTGACCTCATCAAACCGCGACCCCAATCAGGAAGCTATGACTGAGCTTAATGGTGTTCAACAATAGGAAATCTGTGACTACACTTACGAGAAGGAATTAGTCTGTAAGTAAGGAACATGTTACATCTTTCAATTTCACAGAAGGCGTGATGGCACAAGTCCCTGTTCTCTTATGTAAGACTGAACAAATCTTAATATTGGTAAGTCAATTTTTCATTTTCTGTGTGTGTGTGTGTGTGTCCACAGTTTTAAAGCTCTTGAAGATGGCGGTGGGGATGAGAGCTTTGCTGGACACCGTTATGCAAGCCCTGCCTCAGGTACACAGTCAACTCTGTTCAATAACATCAGCCAAAGCCACCGAATTCTCTTTTCCTTCCACATCCACATTTTTTATCCTAACACGTCCCACAGAAGCTGTCGTTAAAATTTCATCCCAGAAGCATTTCTTTTTGGTACAAAGTCTTCTGTTCTAGGGCGTTGTTTCCCATGAGCTTTTTGCCAACTCTAGAGACTCTTATTTGCATAACCACCTCCTGCAGAGATGGGGAAGTGAATGTAGCTTCAGGTTTTGTTTTTGAACAACGGTGGGTGGATTTGAGAGTGGTGGAGTTGGTAAATTAGAACAAGTTCTGTGTTCGGATTGAGAGAGGAAATAGCGCTCAGTCCTATGTTCACAGCATTCTTTGATTCTACCTCTGTCTGTCATTCAAAGAGAAAGTCAGTGTTTTTCCAGGCTAATTCCTCCTAGAGCTTGTCAGAAGGGTTTATGATTAATAAATCTGATAATAGTGGGTGGTGGTAGTGTGAGCAGGCTGCCACGTGTTGATTAGCATTAACAGTAGCTGCAGTAACAAACCCTAAAGCTTTTCATTACCTAAACCCACCTCTGTATCAAAGCTCCTGTCTATATTTTACTCAGAGTGGGCTTATTTTACTCCTTTGTGTCAGTCACTCATTGATAGCATTCAAGCTTGCAGTTTACAGTGATAATGGTGACAGATTTACCACCTAACAATTGTAGTCATTTTTGAAACAACAGGTCCTTGATTTCAGACATAGGTAGACAAAAGCAGCTGGTGTAAAGAGTCAGTTGAAAATGCCCTCCCTGACGCTCCTTACCTTTTAATGTTTCGAGCAGTGGAAACTAGTGCTGTCAAACAATTAAAATATTTAATTGCAATTAATCGCACATTTTTATTTATTCTAAATGTTCCTTGATTTCTTTTTGTCCCATTATATTATCTTATCAACATGGAAAAGTGGATCAGCTCACCTTGTGCAAATGTTATTTAAAACAACATTGGCATATAGCCTACTGTCATGTTCAATTTCACACTAACATTCTGATCTTGGAGCAAATAATCTCTCACACAGTGTAGCACTGTCCATCAATAAAAGGGTGAAAAAAATACTTTGACAAGGTCTCCACCTTGTCAAAGTATTTTTTTCACCCTTTTATTGGGGGGGGGGGGGATTTCTGCTGTGTCCTTGGCCATCAGGTGGTATTTTAGACTGGACGTGCTGCGATGATCGCTCAGTTCACAACGACCAAACACACAGATCACTTTGGTCTTGCCAGTGGAACATTTGGCAACTTTTAAAAAGGAAACTTTCCATTCAGAATCTTATCGGCGTCCATCTCGGCGTCTCGCGCTCGCCATCCACTCAAAACGTAACGTTACTACTCTTTGGCCGGCTCACAAGCCCAAACAGTGTGTGTGCGTTGTTTTGTTTCCGGTCTAACGAGATCCGGTGGGTGTGGTAGTTTTTCTAAGGTGACTAGTCTCTGCAACAGCATGTGAAAAAACTACAAAGTTTGCTAGGCCAAAAAGAACGTTAATCTCGCCATAAAAAAATTGACACCGTTAAAATGGGTTTGCATTAATGCCTTTAATAACGCGTTTAACTGACAGCACTAGTGGAAACACAAACCCTGCCAAGGGCTCTTGAATATGAATATGTACATGATATTGTGTAATAATAATTGAGGCAAAAGCTGCGTGCCCCAAGCAAAAAAATCTGCATTCTTACCAGTTGATGATCCATGTAGAAGTCCCTCCCCAGTCAGGTGGATCCCATGGGATCTTATTTTATAGGAGACATGCGTTAAATAATTGTTTTGATTCCGTTTAAATTGAGCGATGAATGATGTCTGTCAATTTAAAAAGAAGTCAGGGAAGGCTAAGTGTGTTGATGTTTCCATAAGTACCCCTTAGTGTTGTGTTAAACCGCTCAGTGAACTACATATATATCTCGTCTTGCGCAGTATACCTCACCTTGCTCGCTGCTCCACTTGCTTAATATCTAGCTACCTTAGCTCTGTTCCACAACACATACTTAACTGATGTGTTGTATCCAGCAAAGTTGTATCAGAGCAGCAAGAAGAAGAACGAGCAAGATCCGTTGCCTGTGAGAGTAACGTTACATCCCGGGACAAAACACAGGCATCATAGCATGCAACTTTGGGGCAAGTAGTCTAATTACAGTCTTATACTTTAACAGTTTCACGACGCACAGACACTTACTTCACTGGCAAAATGATCTTCTAAATGAACAAACATGTGTTGTTGATACAGCATAGTATTGTATCACTGTATCAAGACATGGATGCCAAGTATCAATCTTTTACTATATATGTCTTGGTCAGTTTGTCTGCTTGACAATCCCGTTTTGCAGCAATAACATTGAAGTGAGATGTTTTTAGATAAAACAGATGTTGACAAAGTTTTCCTTTGGGGGCATCATTTGAAGTGTGGGGCCTCTGGTGATTCCAACCCCTACCACACTTCATTTTTTTTTTTTTTTGTCGAAATAAGGTCACACGGTGGTCCACCCTGAGGTGAGGGACTTTGCCTTCGAGTTTAGCTGCAGTTGCTTGAGTCTAAACTTTCTTCAAATCTAACAAAGCAGGACAGAGCTAATCGACCAGCTGGTTCAATATTTAGTAGAACCATTCAGTCTGAGTTTTTTAGGTCTGCAATATGATGGGGGAAATACTACACAGTAGACGTGCTAGATGTCAGCGGGGCTTTTTTATGTTTTTATTTACCAAATAATGTCCCCTGAAAGGCTCAGTTACTACTATCCAGCTAGTTAGCCAGACGTGCTAACATTTTGGCGTACGTTAAATGGATGGAATGAATTTAACAGTGTTCATCTGCTTTCTTTTCTGGTTTTGGAAAGGGTGAAAAGAAAGAATCCACGATCCCAACTCACAATTCTCTCTTACTGCAGCCCCATGCTCCCCACTTCAACATAAAATCCCAAGTTTGACAGGCCTGCCGAGCCTAGTTACAGACACAAAGCTATAATTGGACAATCGCTGTTCGGGTGGGGGGGGGTTTGTCAATTGCCATAGTTTACATTTTCTCTTGGCTGCTTCAACATGACCCTCCGTTCGTTTTCTTGCTGGAATCAGCTGTTTGGTGTCCCTGGTTATTGGGTCATTCTGCCGTGGATTTCTCTCCTCTGACTAATGCCTCTCTCTTCCTGTTGTCGCTCTGCAGGTGGGGAATCTGGGTCTTCTCTTTATGCTTCTGTTCTTCATATTCGCAGCGCTGGGAGTGGAGCTGTTTGGTGACTTGAGTAAGGACACAGGCACCTTGTATACAGGCAGTCAGGCACACAAAGACTCGCAAACTCGCGTTAAATTCTCCCCTCTGTGGGTTTAATCTATCTGATGTTAATTGCTTCCTAAAACCCTTTGATGAATTGCTATATTGATTTCTCTTTCAGAGTAAGAAAACAGTATTAGAGTTATTAACGTTTGATTGCCAAAGCTCTGTTGTTACGACTCTCTTTATGTTCATTTCTCTCCTTTACTGTCTTCTTCTTCATCCCGTCCCTGCTCCTCTCTCCGTGTCTCCCCAGTCTGTGATGAACTCCACCCATGTGAAGGTCTGGGCCGCTATGCTACATTCAAAAACTTTGGGATGGCATTTCTGCTGCTCTTCAGAGTTTCCACTGGAGACAACTGGAACGGCATAATGAAGGTGAAACTAATACTTGAAACAGAAGACATACATACACATGCTGCTTGTTATGGTGGGAAATTAGCACCCACCACCAGCCAATGGCGAGTAGTTTTTCAAAGTACCCGCCTTGTATACCAGCCACAGTGGCGGGTGAGGTGGTTTTCAGCGCTAGTCTGTGACATCAGTTTAAAAAATGTGGCAACATATCCCCGGTGTTAGGAGGCCTGCCGCAGAGTCAGCAGTAGCAACTGTTGGGGCGATGTAAAGAAAAAGAAAAGGTACTTTTTTGAACAAGTTCCACATTGTGGCGAAGGGAAAACAAGGGAATAGTTAGCCTACTCGGCTGGGCGATGTCCCCAAATTGGATAAGTTGATCAGATATACATTTAAATGCCCTCTGTAAATAGACAGTATTACATGCTGCCGCTGGTAGGGCAGTTTGTTACAACTTGACCTACTGTGCTGTACAGTCTACACTCAGATCTCTGTGATCTGTGTAACGACAGTACAGAGGAACATTTGCCTTTAACAGAGAGACAGTAATAACCTAATATGCCATCATTACTGAGATTACTACATTCACGGTTATATTTGTACTGAATAACGCATTCAATAACAGAAACATAACACTGCAGCGCACATGAACAGATGGACAATATTAGCTCACACATGAAAATTCACCCTCGTGAATTAGCCTACTGTTGTACATTCATAAATTCTACATAACATTCATCAGACTTACTTATTGATGCACGCACACAGTACTATCCACAAAATTAGTCCAATGAGGGGATAAAGGAAAGGCGATAGCGTTCCACGTTAACAATTACCTTGATTTAGAAAAAGGCATCAAAAAGAAAGGTCTTCAGCCTTGATTTAAAAGAACAGAGTTGCAGCAGACATGCCGTTTTCTGGGAGTTTGTTCCAGGTATGTGGAGCATAAAAACTGAACTCTGCTTCCCCTTGTTCAGTTCTGACTCTGGGGACAGAAAGCAGACCTGACCCAGACAACCTGAGTGGTCTGGATGGTTCATTATGTAGCAGTCGATCAGAAATGCCATTCAGTGCTTTGCTGTCCGATGTTGTTTTTAGGGAGACTCATAAAGACACCGTTGCAAATATCAGTTGTCTCCTGCTGAGCCATCTCAAAATCATTTAAATATTGAGCCACGGCACTGAAAATCTTTTAGATAACACAGACCTAGTATTTCTGTAGCCTACTCAAACACAACAGACTCCCTGAACGTCTTTCTCTCAACCTGCGGTCTACTCTAGTCTCCTCACCGCTGTCTTCGCACAAGAAGTCACCTCATGAGATCACTGTTGTTGTCAGACACTTTTAATAACAAGCTGAGCCTGTCAGTGGAAAAAGCCATCACCTTTATATATATATATACACACACAGTATAGAGAGAGCGTTAACACTTACCAAAGTCAAATTCCTTGTGTATACTTGGCCAATAAAACTGATTTCTGATTGTACTGGACAAAAATCAAGGCTAATCTAATGGGGCAATCGAGGCTGCCCCATTAGGTTACATTGCGGCTGGGTTTGTAAGGGCCAGTCACTGTGATCTTGCTCAACACTGGAACAATTTCAACGATTTTGTTCACATTAGTCCATTAGACACAAAGGCATGGGAGATGGGGTCCAGGTTGAAAAACAAAACTACCCAAATTGCCCAATAAAGTGATAGAAGCTGACTTTGTAATTGTCTTTATGTGGCTGTTGATATTCTGGTCTGTGTCCATGACTCCAAGATTTTCTGTTTGTTTTTAACACTGCCGATGGAAGATGAGCGCTGACTTTTGCTCCGAGAGGCAGATTTAGTACTGATGCATTAGTGTGGGGACGGCAACACTTCAGTGCTGTCCTTCCCTACTATTCATCTTGCTAAAGCTGATTTGTTTTACATCAAGGGCCAAATAATAGTTGTAGTAAATGTTAGCTGTCATTGTACTCTTTTGGTACTAGATTTGTACACATTTTAGCTTAAAAGACAATAACAAAATTAGCAGCTATTTTGCCAGTTACCTCAAAATAACTTCTCATTTTTAAACACTTTGTATATGGTTATTTATCTATCTAGAATCCTTACCTTATTTTGGACAATTATGCCACACAGTTAAGTTCCTTTGCCAACATTTCTAGGCTTAAATAAAGGTTTGAATGAAATTCAGTGCCAGTAGTAGTGGTGGGCCCTCTAGAAAGTAAGAGCATGGAGGTTGCAGTGATGGATGGCAGTAGATGGTGCCAGAGACCTTTCTTCATGTCCCATTTTTATGATTTTGTTACCATTTGTACCATCAACATAATCTTTCCCTAACTTCAACCTTACTGTTGCTGAAGTAGGTAGAAGTAATGATTACTTTAATTATGATTAATCTATTAGTCATTTTATAAAATGTCCGAAAATGGTTAAACATTCCGATTTTTCCAAACCCCAAGTTGACGTCCTCAAATGTCTTGTTTCGTCCACAGCTCAAAATATACAGTTTACTGTCACAGAGGAGTGAAGAAACTAGAAAATAATCTTATTTTTTTGAGAGGACTTTGACCTGCTGGTGGTGCTATATCAAAAACTGATCCCTAAAGTCAGAAGGCTTTTTTTCTTTTGGCAAAATGACACTTCAATCCTTCCAAAAGTTCCAGGACTAAAATCCCTAAAAAGAAAGTATTGCCATTGGACATTTAAACTGTTCTCATTGATTGTAATCCAAGATTTTGTATAATCATCCAATAGCAGTGTTGGATGGTATAAAAATATATATCTTTTTTTTTTTTTGGTTTCCGTTAGCATAAGTCATGGATAGCACATGGTACTTCATTTTTTAATTACCGTCCAAGCAAGCTTAGCCCATATTAGAAGGTGGAGTTTAAATACCGCAGACCTCTGTTTGGTCAGAGAGAATCGTTACCAGAATCATCAAGTGTCCCAAGTCTCGTACAAAACTGCCATTTTTAAATAGCCAGGCTACGTTTTTTTTTATTCACTTGACCGAGATTTGGCGCCCCACAAAACCTTTTAGTGGTCAATTTAAAAAAAGAAATTTGTGATCAAATTTTTATTTTTATATTCAGAACAAAAATGTAAACATAATGTCATGTTTCTGTTTAAAGTATTAAAGATAATGCCATGGCAGCTTCATGAAATAAGTTGGGTAGAGTCGAGGTAGAAGTTCCATGAAGTGGAAACGTGTGTGCGTGTAGCGTACTGCTGGCGTGTAGAGCTTCAGCTGATGTGCTTGTGGTATGTTTTCATGTTTCTTCCAGGACACGTTGAGGGACTGCGCCGCTCAGGACAGCAGCACCTGCTACAACACTGTGGTTTCTCCCATCTACTTTGTCTCCTTTGTGTTGACCGCTCAGTTTGTCCTGGTCAACGTTGTCATTGCTGTCCTGATGAAGCACCTGGAGGAGAGCAACAAGGAAGCCAAGGAGGAGGCAGAGCTGGAGGCAGAGTTGGAACTGGAGCGCCAGATAGAAGGGGACATGGCCACCCGGTCCCCCCAGCTCCACCCTCTGGCGCTGGGCATGGACCAGTCCAGTGCTGGGGGTTCCCCCTGGAGGTCCAGCGGAGGAGTGGACAGGGACCAGGACAGAGACTGTCCTACAGACTCACCCACTGCTGATATAACCAGAGACTCTGTTGACATCAGAGAAGACCCCCCTTCGTGCCTGGAGCCCCCGCTGGAGGTGAGGAATCATTCTTTTAGTGTTGCTTGTACATTTTGTACATCTGTGTGTACATTATTGGACAAAGCGCAAGATTTCATGCCTTCGCAATTTATGGCTTAAGCTCTATTCGCATGTGATTAGAAAATTGAGATACGCATTACTGTAAGATAGGTCAGATTGTTGGATTCTCAGTGGTCTGCTCAGCCTACTGCATGACATGACAGATGCTCTGATGTTCCTTCCTGCTGCGGGCCAGGCAGTGAGGCCAGTCAGATGACCCGCACGTCTCCGGTCATCAGACTCCAGTTCAAACCGTTAAGTTAGTTCTCTGGCCCATGCTGAGGGATACTGAGCATTTTGGACAGTATGTGAAATAATGGAGGGAGGAATGTGTCTTCACTGTCTCAATGTAATAACTATGGCTCATATGTAAATAAACCATAGTGGATATGGCCATGTTAGGACATATTCACTATGCATAATAAATCAAAATATTTTTGGGTGCATCTATGTGTGATGAATCCAAAATCAGGGTCATAATTGTAAGTAGTAAATGTGTGTGTGTGTGTGTGTGTGTGTGTGTGTGTGTGTGTGTGTGTGTGTGTGTGTGTGTGTGTGTGTGTGTGTGTGTGTGTGTGTGTGTGTGTGTGTGTGTGTGTGTGTGTGTGTCTGGTCCCTGTAGAGGACATGCCAGTCACAGAGAGGTCGCAGTGCCATGGGAAAGCTGGGCCGCAAGGCCTTGTTGTTCACTTCAGCAGCTATTTCCAGACAGCAGGGAACTTTTTGGGGATAGGAAATAGAGGTCTCGCTATCGTTATGTTCCCCCCTCTAACATAGTTATTTGTCTTCTTCCGCCACTCTTCCATAACATGTGTAGTAAAGCCACAATCTCTTCTCTGGCCCTGTGGGACAGCAGCTCTACTGCAGTGTGATAGTACCCCCGTGTGGAGTTAAATGGTAACACATGTGAGCCTATGGTTGTATATATTTCTGAATAGTAAGTAATAAAAGGTTTTAAGGATTATCCTTATCTCCTACTTGGATGTGTTTCTTTTGTCTTGCTTCTGTTTCTATATCTGTTTGTTTCTACCTGATCGACTGTCTTTTCCCTCCCCTTTTTTTCTTTGTGATCCACTCTCTTTCCACATTTATTCATGTGTCTCTGTCTGAACTTCTGTCTTTCCTTTCCCCCCTGTCCTTGTCCTTTTTCTGTCCCCTCTTTCTCTATTTTTCTCTGTTCCTTCCTCCGCTCTTTCTTTTCCCTCCGCATCATCTGAAGTTCGTCCAGCGGAGAGCCCAGTTTGATTCGGCCTCCCTGGGCGCCGAGGGTTCAATGGAGGGAGAGTTGAGTTTGATGGACAACCTGTCCGGCTCTATCTGCCACTACTACGCGCTGCCCCCCAAGCCCGGCAAGCACAGCACCAACAAGAAGGTCAATAATCGCAAGAACAATAACTCACTGCCTCCATTTCATACATCCTTCTTATTTCTCTCCAATGTGCAGGGAGCATCACAAGTAGAACATGGCAATGCAGAGGTTGATGCTGTAATGTTGATTAAAACAAATCTAAAAAGGTTTCAGATTTTTCCTTTACACAAAGCTAAATAATAATGTTCCTTGTTTTTGATGCAGTCTCACAATAGGACTTTCTTAAAACAAGTGATAATGCCTTTAAAGGCTCAGTTCATCCATACAAAACTAAATCCATTTTCTCAGTTAGTGGCGTCCAGGTTTTGAGTTATTTATTTGACATGTAGGCCTCCACTCCCCATGAATTGTGAATGGAACTTTGTCCGTCGCTGTTGTTATGCTCACAGCATTTACAAATGATATGTTAAAAATAAAACATTTGCATTTTCCTTCAAAAACAATGTCCTGGTCACTCAGGATAATCCACAGAACCCACTGGAACTACTTTCTAATAGGGATCAACCGATTTTGTTTTTTTAAGGCCGATGCAGTTATTCATTATGAGTAGTTATTGAATCTGATAACTAATATTAAGAACCAATGTGCATTTACAGTGGAAATTTTAATCTTAAACTAAAAATTAAGATTTTGGAATGTCAAAAAGTCCAACACAAACCTTTGTTTAAATGCTCTAAGCAATTATTTAATACATTAGAAACTTTCAACACAATACCCAGTGAAGGAGAGTCAGAGAGTGTTGTGGGACATTAAGTCAGACTCAGTGATGAGTGAACCTGAAGCAGATGGACAGACACAGAGCTGTAGCAGAGCCAAAGTAGCACACTTATCAATGCATTAACTTTATCAGACAAATAAAAAGCTGATACAGATACAATTGATAATCTGCAAACAAAAAACAACCAAATATTCAGCCAGGGCCGATAATCTGTCTACCCCTAATTTCTACCAGAGGTGTTCCGATACCGATCAGAAAAGCCTCCAATATTGCCTAAAAGGCTGGTATCTGTATGAGAAGGTCCTGGAGT
The DNA here is from genome assembly GCA_026937815.1 of Etheostoma perlongum. Classification (NCBI taxonomy): domain Eukaryota; kingdom Metazoa; phylum Chordata; class Actinopteri; order Perciformes; family Percidae; genus Etheostoma; species Etheostoma perlongum. Next base: position 23,516,318 of record CM049391.1, on the reverse strand, counting down.
TTATGCACCGGATCGATACCACATAATTTGGTCATGAAGAAAATCTACTTTAAAATTGATCTTCTTTTACCTCAACTGCATAATAAAAGAAAGTTCTACAGCATTCATTGTTTGTGTTTGTTCATGCTTCACATAGATGTTTACCCTGAGCCAGGCCTTACAACAAAGATGAAGACATAATCATATGACACACTGGTATCGGATCAGTACTCTGTATCACAAGTTCAGGTATGGGAATCTGTATCTGGAAGCAAAAATTGGTAATGGACTGTCTCTACTGTCCACCAAGGAAATAGTCCCTGGGAAAACTTTCCACAGGGTGTTCTGTGGATCATCAGTGGAACACTCATTCTAGAGAGACATGTTGCGGTTTAAAATGTAAACCTTTCAGAGCTTTGAGCAGCACAAACACAATTTCATTGACTTCCATTTAAACTGAGGCGATCTTGTTTAGATCTATGAATTTGTTGTTGGGAGAATATTATCTGTGGGCCAATGAACTTAAATTCTGATTTGCAGAAAATGGTTTAGGGGAATTGATTTCGTATGTAGGTGTACTGATGGTGGCTATTTATTCATAACGTTGTTAAAAAGATTTTTATAAAATTATTTTATTTTCTGTCTTTTAGCATTGCAGGACCATGTTGAAAATAAGTCTCCCTTTGAAATCAAATTTAAATATAAATTTTTCATCTTTTAATTAAATTAGATTAGATAATACTTTATTCATCCCACAGCGGGGAAATTCCTGTTACAGCAGCATTTTCTACAATAAAAGCAAAACAAACAACTAAAACACACAAGAAAAAACAGGCAAACAATAAACAATGAGCAGAAGGTAGACTGAATGTAAAGTGGCGTCAAATAATAATAATAATAATAATAATAATAATAATAGGTATTGTAAAGTGCAGTTGCCATAGTACAAGAAACAATATTGCAGTGTAAGTAAGTGACGTTAAAAATTAAATAGAATATGTAATTAAAGTAATAAAGCAAAAGTAGGTGACCATAATATGAGTTATATTTATCTGTGACCATAAGTAATATTGAAAAAGTAAGGGACTTCTCATCTTTTTTGAGGCTTAACCAGACCTTTAAAAAAGGGCAAATCACACTTTGATCAAATAGATCCAGACCCATAGACATACAATCATTCATTCATTCATTTTCATTTATTATACAGGAACGTTAAAACAGTAACATTAAGTTACAATATAAACGGGCCTGACTTAGTTTAAAAACTGGTTTCTGTCAGGTTTCTGCTCTGCAGAATGTATAAAAAAAGGATTTCTGACCATAGTTGTTTTTGTAGGGGGAGTGGAATGAATGCCTGTGAGACTGACCTAGTGAGGTGTGCTGGTCTCATGTTGTTGAGCAAGAGCTGGTGATGTGCCATTTTGAATATGTCAATTAAATGCAATTGCGTGGCTGTTCATGTAGTTTGAGCGTGTGAGTGCAATGCAATGGTGAGACCATTTTGGAAGATTACTGTAGATCTTGCACTTTCAATTGTATAGTTGTGCTATTGATTCAGTAATTTCTTCAGTGGGAGACCAGATTGGAAGAAGTTTCAAAAACAGAAAAGGGGGGTTGCAAGTAGATTTCACTTTGTATTAGGAGTCACAAGAAAACCTATTTGGAGCCACTGTACTAGAGTTAAGGAAGAAAATATGTTTAATTTGGGTGAACTGACCCTTTATTAAGAAGATTGCATATATAGAGATGAGCTTGGTTGCCTCTTGAAACGATACCTTTATTGAGAACAGCTAAAGTTATCTTACCACTATTGGCAGAGTTTACAATGTGTTTCAATGAAAATAACATGACTCAATTCCAGATGAAATTACTTAAAGATGAATCCAGTTCCCCTGGCCTACACAGTGAAAGACAGTTACACAGAAATGTAGTACATACTGTCCTTAGAACTTCATTTCATAAAATTCATGGAACAGCATGTGATATTTTGTTCATATCATGCAGCCCTACAGCCATTTCTGGTTTTTTTTTTTGTGCTGGCATTGCTCCACATTAAACATTTGACCCTGTCCAACCAGCCCTGTTGCACACCACAGTGCAGTGCGTTATATCCCGCCTCAGCTATGATCTAATTCCCTCGCTCACGTCTTCACTCACTTATTTTCATTCATGCATGACAGGTTTTTGGTCTGCCTCAGCAGTCTCTGTGACATGCTTTAGAGTTTGCTCTGTCTCCCTGTACAACTTTGTCTCTGTTTGTGTCTGTACATGTACATCATTTGTGTCACATTCACACACTCACTCCCATCGCGTCAAACAGCGACGCTTGGTCAGGTGCCTTTGGCTTTTGTAATTGATGCAAAAAGTCTCCTTTGGCATAACTTCTTGATGCTCTGAGTCGGGACTTACATTTAACTGACTTGCGGAACAAGAACGGGCCAGTTAGGGTTATGAAAATATCGTGTGTAGGGTAACAAAATGTACGTTTCTGTGACACGCAGGATAAGAACCCCGGTCTCCTGGGTGAAAGTCCTGAGTTGTTGGCACATCCACAACCCCAACCCCAACCAACCTTCCTACGTGGATGTTCAGTCTTCCATACTTCTCGCTACTGTTGTCGATCTTAATAGTATGTCATCTAACAGCGCAGCTGTCTAGCTGCTGCTGCGTTCCATAAAAAAAAGGGGTGATTTTTGTGTCGGTATCTGACGCTAAGAAACTAGCCAAGCATCAGTATTTTACGAGTTGGGAGTGAGAAGTTGGTCATGTTTGTGTGTTTATATGCATGTATGTGGATCCATGCTTTAACAGTCACAGCAAGATGATAACCAACTATTCCTGAAGCAAGGAGCATGGGTGGAGCTAGAAATTGTAAACATTTGGGGCTCAGCCCTAACTTAAGGGGCTCCAGGGGCATGCTCACCCTGGGAAATCCTTTTTTCCATTTACGGACAGCTACATGCACTATTTTTCAAGCCCTTTGAGATAATAGAATGCCTAAAATCTGTACATCATTGGGCAAAAAACATGATAGATGCCAAGGAAGAAGATCATCCTGTAGAGCCTACATCTTATTTAGTATTCAATTGTTCTCCAACTGTCTTCCTCATTCTGACATCAGAGCACAGCAAATATTGAGGGTGTTTCAATTTCACTCATGCCACATTAAGAGGCAAAAAACAGTTTGTTTTTTAACTTAAGTTTTTATTAGGTTTTAGTGTTAATGAGGTAGACAAAAGAAACAGAGCCTGTGAGATAATGTAATGATAGCCACACAAATACTAAATAAAATACACATTTCAAGTAGCTGCTTTATCCACCAATCTGATCTGACTATTTTTAAGTGGCATAACATGGAAGGGGTTGGAATTTGGCATAAACATAATTACAGGAAAGTTATTTTTAATATAGTATGAAGTTTTGGAGTTCCCAAAATTAATGTTTAGCTGACAAATCTGCTACATTTGAATCAAAATCTCATTATAATCTAGGCTGCTCTAATTGTAAATAAAGCATCCCTAAAAGAACATTTCAGATTTCTTCAGGGAATAGCATCTTAGTAGTACAAGTAGCAGCATAAAACAGGAAGCATTTTTTTAAAACCTAAAAAACTCATCTAAATTTTGAGAAAACATTTGGGGCTGGAGAAGGCCCCCCCCCCGCTCTGCCCCTGGCAAAGAGTACGTCTGCAGAGTAATGGCTCATTCAGTAACCTAGCTTCACTGAATAATGCATCGGAGTGCCTCTTTTCCTAATGTGAAGTCAAATGTTGCCCAATTACATTAGCATCGCAAAACGCCATCTTCGAAAAGCTTTAAATTGGTCAAAGATGTCATTATTAGGCGCCATAGGCCAGCTCTCTCCTCCTGATGCGTTAGCAGAACATGTTTTCCATTGAGTTTTGGGGCCTTGCTCCTTTCTGCTCGGATGGCTTATTTGCCTGTCAGAAAGCATTTCCCCTGTTTAGCAGGTACAAGGCAAAGTACACAGCAGCTCCTCTTACAGAAGCCAGCAACATCCGAGGCTTCTTAACCACTGCGAGACTGACGCAAACAAACTCTGCTGAGTTCAGTGATGTGAATGAACTCAGAACTCGGATAGGCACTCAGAGGTATTTTGTTCAACATTGGGCCTCGACACGTTTGAAATGACTTCACATGCAATATAAATGATTCCCCTGTGTGCTTGTTTGTTGCTGTGAAAGAGTGTGATTGTCTCGCTGGCATCGCGTTTCACAGTTTGTCTGTTCAGAATCATCAGGCTGTACATTTTAGTGTGTGTGTGCTATGACCAGTACTACAGTCAGAAACATTGGGCCAAAATATGAACAATAACTTTGCTGTCAACGGGCTTATCTGCTGTTAGCAACCGACTGTTACTGTAAAACCATCCAGCTAATAGACGGTACCGGTAACAACATCAACAACAACATTAATAGTTAGGTTTTTCATGTTGGTTTTGAGCGGTATCCACCCCCACTAACTTGGAAAACAGTTTTAAAACAGTAGCTAACATTAGTGTTGAAACTATGAATTCATCAGTGTCCACAATGCTATTTCCCAATAAACTGTAGCCGTCATAGTTCATGGGACCGGTGTGAGTGCAGATTTCATGTTGCGGCTTTCGTTGCATTTTCACTTTGCCTAAGATTGAGTGACAAGTGTACTCGCCCTGTTGTGTATTTGGTTGCCATGACTTCGCGACTGATGACGTCCTGTCACTGTTCCAGTTGTTTGAGGAAAGACAGCATGTCACCCCCCGATGTGAGTCGAGTGCAGATGTGAGTCACGCATGCTCAGATGTAAACGGTTTACAGCATAACGCGTCATACTGAAATTTGTGAAATCCATGAAATTATAAACTTTTCTCATTACAAACAATAACAGAAGATGGGAATAATTTCAAAAACGTTGTCGCTATCTATGATTGTTTGATTGCTAACATTAGCTCAAAACGCCATTCAACTGACTTTGTTGTGTTTGATGCTAACTTGTAGCTAGCAATGAACCAACTTTGTTAAGTAGGTTCATTTTTATTGTATTGACATTATAGAAGTCTCTGGTTAGCATCTTGTCAAAGTGACGCATACGTGTCTCAAATCTACACTCGACTCACATCGGGGAGTGACTAAGCGGATGATAGTTCACTTGAGTTCAGTAGAGCAGAAAGCTCCGCAGAGTTGTGTAATTACGACTTTAGGACTTTCATAAACAGCTGAATGAGCAGCAAATTGTATTATTGCTTATTTATTTGTTTGGCAAAAAAATAACACAATGAAAGGAATATGGGTTATTATCAAAAGGAAACATGACAAAATATTAAATAAAACACATTTAATGCAACATAACCCAACCACACACAATAGGGTTTTCAAAACAACACTGCTCTGTTCATTTTATTTAATGTTCCTCTGCAAGAAAGATACAGTTTAGGGATTTACTGTGTTGCAGAAATATCAGCTGATATTATAGTCAAGTAATATTACTTTAATCATATGCTGAAATACTACATCGTCCACACCTGCATATCTGTCGCTATAAACCCACAATGCTTTAGTTCTCCATCTGCATGGAGATGCTTGTTTAAAGGGGCGCTATGCAGTTTTGCAATTTATTTGCCGTTTTCTCGCTTTTTTTGGATTCTCTATAGAGCTCCCCCTACAGCTTCAGAATATATTTTTGGCAATGCTGTTGTAAAAACTCATTGGCAACTCCCCCCCCTCCCATCTTCTCCCTCTGGTCATGTGCATTTGTTAACAAAGAAGCCATGTCCGCTGAGGTAGACAGCTAGGAAGTCTGTAACAGACAGTGATCGTAATAAAAACCTTTATGGACAATAGCAAACATCCTGAGGTCACAATAACAAGAAATACAAAGATTAAACTGAGTTTATCTCAAAGATACTTACATGTGTAACAGCAGGAATGCCAAGTCAGCATGGAATTTGGAAGCTTGTGTTTGTCTCAGTTCTTCCCATTCTGAAAACTCAGCTCCGATTTTAACTTGTGTCTTTGCTCCCTCAGTATGGCGTTTCCTCTTTCTCTGTTCTTCAGACAATGCTTTCATAGCTTTCTGCTTCTTCTTTGCCGACTCAGCCATGACGATAGTGTGAAAAACTCCATTGCTACCTTGTTCTTATAGCTAGCCGGTTCCTTTGTGTGTGCAGTGTTCTCTTAATACATCTAGTGCAGTGCGGTCAGTCAATTTGTTACATCACAAGACCTGATATCACGCAATACTTCCTGATGCTCGCCAGCCCAAAGTTGCAAGGGTGGTTGCTCCACTCACAGGCGCTAGGGGGCGCGAGACAACCGCCATTTGAAAAAAGTCATATAACAGACTCTGAAGCTGTTCAGTTAAGGTAAATTGAGCTAAAAAAAATGGCACAGTTCCCCTTTAAAGGCTGCGGGGGAGATGGAGTTCCTCTGTCCTACTTGACTCCTCCTTGCACTGTCAACGGACACACTGGCGTGATGTCTTCATCAATGCTCCATCATATTGGAAGTACTGCTGCTAGCATAAGCCACACTTGTTGGACAGTGCTAGCACACAGTCACTGCTCTATCCACCACTTTCTTCTGTCAGTGTCAGGTAACTAAATCCCTAGTTTTGCATTGCCAGACCTCCCTCCACAGCCCTGCAAAGGAAGGTCTGGCGCAGCATTCTGGGATGGGAGAAAAGCGTGCTCTGGTTTATTGCCATTTCTTTAAAACATTTATAATCATCTGAGGCGGCGATAAGCGCCAGACAGCGCAACGACGCCTCTGGAAAAAGGCATTGATAAAGGATTGGATAGATAGTCTAGCCAACTGTCTGGATTTACCCTGCAGAGATCTGAGGACCAGGTAACCATAGTCCTCAGAAATCCACCAGAGGTTAGAATAAGCACAAAGAAAGCGGAAAGTGATGGACATCAGGACAAAAATGAGAGACATCTGGCAGAATTTCCAGTGGCACCTGAACAATCCTGGAAGTGATACATCATCGATATAGACTACTAAACCAGTAATGCTCCCACAGAGCAGATAGAGACTGCCTGACAGCTGTACTCAGCATCTCATTCGTGCCTACTGGGGGTTTACAATAATGCGTGGAAGCCACGCATTATTGTAAAGATTTTTTCTGTACAAGCCTTTTTGACTGAAATCTGTGAGGTTAAAATAAAACGAGAAATACATGCATGCCCCAAACTGTGACCAGACCGAACGGTCCGTTTTTTTAACATGGTGTTTTTGTATGTGTCTGTCATAATACTACTGTTGGTAACACCGCAATAAAATAATAGGAACAGCGTTTAAAAGGTCTAAAAGGTCCTCATGTGGTTTCCATTCTATACATTTTGCTTTGTTTTTTTGCTTTGCTACATACTTTCAGATTCATATATGTTGTTACAAAGTTGTAACATGTTGTTCTCTCCTGTTCATTTCATATATTTATTTAAGGGCAGTGCACATTCATTAACATTTCTGTAAATGTGCCAATGTTGGCCAGCCAACTAATTTTCAGCTGTAGTCCTTTGGCAAGATGTTATGAGAACCATCCGTTAGTCAGCTGTTAGCTGCATGTCTTGTCTGTGTGTATCGTCCTTATCTTTGTGCGTTTGTTTTTCTCTGCTCACTAGCCGTTGTCTCTTCCTACCTAGATCCCTTTAGCGGAGATGGAAGCTCTGTCTCTGGCCTCGGAGAAATCCTGGTCCCTAGCTCTGACAGACGACTCGGCCACTGGCGATTTTAACCCCTTCTTTCTAACCAGTCTGGAATGCAATGTACTGACAGTTCTCTCACTTTGTCTTCCTCCATCCCTCTTCTCTTCCTCCTCTTCCCCCCGCAGTTTGTCCTTTCCCAGGGCACTTCCAAAGCCGCTTGTCCCCCGCTCCCCCCTCCCCCTACTGCTCACACACTGGGGTGGAACAGGTTTAGGTTGATAGACCAACTGGATGCTAAGTTAGCTAAACAACTAATTTGCACCTCCCATACACATCCCAGCACAACTAAAACATTTAAACGTTTTTTTTATTTATTTATAATGGATCACTTTAAATTTGATGTTCTCTACCGTTTTAGGCAGTAGTCAGCCCTGTTTTAGGGCAAATTAATACACTAGAACCCACCCTACCCAGCACTAAACAGCAGGCAGGCTAAGTCAACAATTAGCTGAACATAGAGGCGTATTTAGCAGCTAACATTCTGTAAAAAAAGGGACAAATGTTTAATTCAGGAATTAATGGAGCCCAAAACTGAGCAAAAGAAGACTTAATGTAGGAAAACTGAGACAGTCCTGTAACAGTATCTACTAAATCGAAATATAGTGACTCACTTTTAATCACTCATGAGGCCACATATGTAAAATATGTTAACACTTCATCAGGCAGGTACTTATAGTTTCCTATAATTTCTTATATGTTATTGTAAAAGCATAGGTACATTCCTGGAAACAACTATGTCATCTGTTATTACCTGCAGTATAGGGACAGTAAACACATTGTTCAGTTGGGACATTTCTAATGAATTGCTCACAAAACAGTCTTATTGTCTGTGTACAGCAGGTCAGCTGCATATGGAAAATGGAAAATCTTTCTGAAAGCAAGCATACAATACAGCACATATGGAGAATAAAGTGTCCAATAATAAGTGAGAAACTAAAGAATATTAACTTGAGATTAAATGGGGCCCTTTTTGGCTTATACACTTTCCACAACTGACTAGACTTCAATGTGTCTGACTTTGTCTCTATTTTCTCAATAAGTATTCTTAAATTCCATCATTTTATCCAGGAAAATTTAGGTAATTACTAAGGAATCACAGACCCATAATATGGTACCAAATACACTTATACAGTGGGTACGGAAAGTATTCAGACCCCTTTAAATTTTTCACTCTTTGTTTCATTGCAGCCTTTTTCCAAAAATCAAAAAAGTTCATTTTATTTCTCAGTAATGTACACTCAGCAACCCATCTTGACAGGAAAAAAACAGAAATTTAGAAATTTTTGCATATTTATTAAAAAACAAAAACTGAAATATCACATGGTCATAAGTATTCAGACCCTTTGTTCAGTATTTAGTAGAAGCACCCTTTTGATCTAATACAGCCATGAGTCGTTTTGGGAAAGATGCAACAAGTTTCTCACATCTGGATTTGGGTATCCTCTGCCATTCCTCCTTGCAGATCCTCTCCAGTTCTGTCAGGTTGGATGGTAAACGTTGGTGGACAGTCATTTTCAGGTCTCTCCAGAGATGCTCAATTGGGTTTAAGTCAGGGCTCTGGCTGGGCCATTCAAGAACAACCACAGAGTTGTTGTGAAGCCACTCCTTCGTTATTTTAGCGGTGTGCTTAGGGTCATTGTCTTGTTGGAAGGTAAACCTTCGGCCCAGTCTGAGGTCCAGAGCACTCTGGAAAAGGTTTTCGTCCAGGATATCCCTGTACTTGGCCGCATTCATCTTTCCCTCGATTGCAACCAGTCGTCCTGTCCCTGCAGCTGAAAAACACCCCCACAGCATGATGCTGCCACCACCATGCTTCACTGTTGAGACTGTATTGGACAGGTGATGAGCAGTGCCTGGTTTTCTCCACACATACCGCTTAGAATTAAGGCCAAAAAGTTCTATCTTGGTCTCATCAGACCAGAGGATTTTATTTATCACCATCTTGGAGTCCTTCAGGTGTTTTTAGCAAACTCCATGCGGGCTTTCATGTGTCTTGCACTGAGGAGAGGCTTCCTTCGGGCCACTCTGCCATAAAGCCCGACTGGTGGATTGCTGCAGTGATGGTTGACTTACTACAACTTTCTCCCATCTCCCGACTGCATCTCTGGAGCTTAGCCACAGTGACCATTGGGTTCTTCTTTGCCTCTCTCACCAAGGCTCTTCTCCCCGATAGCTCAGTTTGGCCGGACGGCCAGCTCTAGGAAGGGTTCTGGTCGTCCCAAACGTCTTCCATTTGAGGATTATGGAGGCCACTGTGCTCTTAGGAACCTTAAGTGCAGCAGAAATTTTTTTGTAACCTTGACCAGATCTGTGCCTTGCCACAATTCTGTCTCTGAGCTCTTCAGGCAGTTCCTTTGACCTCATGATTGTCATTTGCTCTGACATGCACTGTGAGCTGTAAGGTCTTATATAGACAGGTGTGTGGCTTTCCTAATCAAGTCCAATCAGTATAATCAAACACAGCTGGACTCCAATGAAGGTGTAGAACCATCTCAAGGATGATCAGAAGAAATAGACAGCACCTGAGTTACATATGAGGGTCACGGCAAAGGGTCTGAATACATATGACCATGTGATATTTCAGTTTTTGTTTTTTAATAAATATGCAAAAATTTCTAAATTTCTGTTTTCTTCTGTCAAGATGGGTTGCTGAGTGTACATTACTGAGAAATAAAATGAACTTTTTTGATTTTTGGAAAAAGGCTGCAATGAAACAAAGAGTGAAAAATTTAAAGGGGTCTGAATACTTTCCGTACCCACTGTACATCCTGAGTATGTGTGTGTGACTGGCTTAGCATGTGTGAGTTAACATATTATAGCGCGTAACCTCTGACATATATAGCAATTAAAGCAATAAAAGCGTCAGCTAAATGACATGTAATGTAATATTATGAATCAGTTCTTAAGTGCACACAAAATGGCAACACTTTAATTTATGCCGCATGGAAAACAATTGGAGCCAGTTTCATCAGGCACAATAATGCACTCCATATGTCTTGATGTGAAAAATAATGGATTTTGTTGATAAATCAAAGCCACTGCCCTTAGACCCGGACATGTGCATCCTCACTAGTGGTGGCATGTTACTAAGTACATTTACTCAACTACTGTACTTAAGTATACATTTGAGGTACTTTACTTGAGTCTTTTCTTGTCATGCCTCTTTCTACTTCTACTACTCTATATTTCAAAGAGAAATATTGTACTTTTTACTGGACTACATTCATCTGAAACTTTACAAATTAAGATTTCAGCACACAAAACACATGTAGTTTATAAAATACGATGTTTTAATATATATATATATTGAAATACCCAACCTATCTATCTAGAGACCTGTTGACAAGTCCAGCTGAAATGATTAGCCGATTAAACACTTAAACACTTTTGACAGTTGATTGACAGAACAGTTTGGATCTAAAATGTGGATATTTCTGCATTGAATAGTTTTACTTTTAATACTTTAACTCCATTTTCCTGATGACACTTACAGTACATACTTTTACTTAACTCACATATTCAATGCAACTGTGTTAAATGTAACAGAGTTAACAGTGTATTTTTACAGTGTGGTATTACTAGTACTTTTACTTAAAGCTATAGTGGGTAGTTTCTGTTGCCCCCATAAGGAATCCTAAGTAATGACACGCCGCGTCCACATGATGCAAGCCTTCGGTGATTGCACACCACCCCCACCCCTCCTCCACCAAACCTTTATTTGTCCCACAGTGGGGAAATTGCAGACAGCGCTGATAGGATTAATTAGCGTTTGTATCAACTCATTTGACAATGGCTTGAATGTAACAGATGTTCAATATAGAATACTTGTGCCCTATAGCTTTAAGTAAAGATTGGAATACTTCTTCCCCCACTGATCCTCACAAGAATTAATCTATACACTCCTCCATGCTATCCTGTCCCAGTGGGCTATTGTCATTGAAAGGACATCTTTCCCTTTATCCCTTTATCATCCCTTTAAATTGAAACATGAATTAAATGTCAACTGGGTGTCAGGGTATAATTACCAACCAGTTTGTCTCATTAAAGGTCACACTCCCCTGTAGTCTTCCCCAGAGAGAGAGAGACTCACTGTAACCTTGACAGTCTCAAAAAACGGAGAATGATGACCAACACATGACAAAGAAATTGCTGTTAATTGGATTGTGCTGGGACAAACACAAAAAAAGGGTAGTGTGGAGATAGAGGGGTACAAGAGGCATTGAAAGACCCTGGTGAACAATCAGTACGTTTACATGCACATAATATTTAGTTTTTAGCCCCTAATCCGAAAAAGATGATATTCTGATTAAGCTGTTTACATGGCTAATGAAACTGAATATTCCACTAATATTCTCGTTAGCATGTAGCCGTGCAAAATAGGATTTTTTTTCAAAGGTTTCCACCAGTAGCGGACTTGTTCAACCATGCGATCTAAGCGTCGCTCTTTCAGTCCTTCAACCCTACCTTGAAGAGGACACTTGCGATGTTTGGTAATATCCAAAAACCTGTTAATATCCAAGTCTTTCATAATGTTTACAAGTCTAGCTGTGTTTCTCCTTACTTTCTTTTGGGCATGCATCTCTACCTGCCCTGCAAACTGTTGGCTGGTTAGTTTGGATACCACAACCATAGCAACAGACAGAGCTAGCCATAAGCCCTAAACCTTGTAAAAACCCTGAATGAGACGCATTTTCTGAATGCCGTGTATATGTCCAAATAATGCCTCTAAAACCTGAATAATACAGGCATATCCAACAAGTCCTAACTGGAAAACGCTATATTCAGGTAAAGGCCTTATTTGGAATATCCAAACGGAATATGCGTCTCAATCAATCTTATTTGGAATATTGTCATGCTCGGAATAATAGTGGAATATTAGTGTGCATGTAAACATATGCACTGTGCCTTCCAACTTTCTCTTTTCTTTCTCATTCCACCTTTCCAGCCTCATGTGTGTTACTCTGCAGTCCAGTCCAGTAAAGTAGTGCACATCCTCACATGCCAGTTTGCAGTTTTCTTTTTCTTTGTCTCTACTCGTAGCTCTTCTTTGTCTTATTCTCCTCTGTCTCTCTCTGTGCAACCTCCTTTTCCTCCCTTCTTCCTTTCCTTAGTTGTCTGTATTATTCCTATGTGCTTTACATGTACTGTATGGGTCCTTCCGATAAGTCTTCTTCCGTGTTTAATACTTGTCTTCTGTCCCCTGGCGTTTTAGTAGTTTTGAGTCCTCTGAGTTGTTCTTGTGTTTGCTACTTGGGTGTAAAGTGTGCTAAAACTCCAGTAGCTCTGTGATGAATGTGAACTTGTTCTGTAAAGGGTCAGGCAGCAGGACACTGCCCCAGCTGACACACAATCACGGAGCAGGCTTAAGTAATGTGACATGACTGCTGGTGTTAATGCAGACACAAGACGGAGTTAGTCGGACAGGGAAAACACACCGGACGCGTAAGCGCCGCGAAGCTAGATTCATCCACAATCGCTCACCTGGCTGTTCATACCAAACGCACGATTCTCTGCAGCGTCACAATGCCATCCTACGTGTGTGTGTGTGTGTGTGTAACTCTCTCTGTCTGTATGTCTATCTGTCCCTCTCTCCGTGTGCCTGATCGTCTGTCTCGCTCTAGACACAGCTGCAAAGTGAAGACAGCCAAAATCCCCATAAACCTGAGAGTTTTATTTTGAAATTGGAAATTTCAAAGTGTCTGGTTGTCCTGTGGTCTTCCTCTATGTGATTACCTACCTGGCTTGGCACATTTGCTAGCTGCTTGCGGAAGAAATAGGGGAGATGCCAAAATAATCGCAGCCCGTGTGGCTGCACAGACAGATTGGATAATATGAAAATAGCCCCGCCTCACAATGCTTTGACCCACTTCTGCGTCTGGTGTGTTTTTGCTGTTACAATTTTTAAAAAAAACAATCTAACATAAAAGCGCTTGGAAAGTTCACCCTAGCATGGTCTTGCTTCTGTGATCTGTGGCAGCTCTGTGCCAGTCGAATCCAACATGCAAAGATCCCGTCTGCTTTCTGTGTATGCTGATGACCTCTGCCTCTTTCCCCACATGGCATCTTAGAAAATATCAACTGTGAATGTGTTAGAAAGAGTGTAAAAGTATGTAAGTTTAAGAGTAGCCCTGATCCTTGCAGCTCCAGAGGGACCCTGACTCTCTTGTCTCTTTCCCCAGCTGGAGCAGCTGGATCCTGGGGAGCCACTGGAGGACAACCTGCTGAGCGTCAGGAAGCCTGCGGTGGACGCACACACTCCCTGCCCAACGACAGCTACATGTCCCCCCCGCTGCCGACCTCTGGCAACACGGACCCGGCTCCAGCACACCTTTTAGCACAGACACAGGGGCCACAGCACATACTGGGCACCCACAGAGCGCAATCAGGTAATGTATGCTGCAACATTCATACAATTTAGCAGAAACCGCAGTTGCAGCCTGGCAGCTTATTTTACTTGTTTGGATCCGGGAATTTGTGACATCTCATTACGATAGGACTAGTCGGGATCAATGAAAGTACATTCCCAAGATATTTTCCTGACATCCTGCGAGTCCCATCACCTTCTGCTCTCTGTGTGTTGCCGTTTTCAAAATCCCTTCGCTTCGGCAAACAACAACAACAAACTTTGAGCTAGCAAGCTACAAGCTAAAAATGGCAAGTTAAAAATGGTTGATCATGCAGGCTTGCTTAGTTCTTTAGGGGAACGATTGTAAAGATTTACAAATAATATATATATTTGACATTTACTCTCTAACTGGGGTGTTTTGGGACGGATTGGCAAGATTGCTATGAAATACACACAGCCAGGGCCTGAAAATAACACCTGACCACCTGTCAAATGCCCGTGAATTTTGCAATTGGCGGGTAACACTGTCAATCTGCCCGCCACATTGGCAGGTAGCCAATGAGAATTGAGTGATTCAGACGCGTAACTATTGGTAAGCAGGGTACGCAGTTGCTTATGTGCCCGGACCAATCAGGGGCCTGCATCACTGGAAGACATTGATTGACAGCCAGGGCCGCCTTTCACATTTATACTACTTGCGACAATTCCAGTAGTCCCATGTGCAGCCACTGACCAATCGGGAGCGGGAATGGGTCAAATTCATTTCCTTGTTTCTGATATGAAGACGAGACGTGTGTGACTCGACATCTCACATTTACCAACACAACGTACAGCGAAGGTCGTCCTGCCAACATGGACACATTTTAACATCAAGGCGGGGTTGCTGCTCTGTGTCTCCCGAGACTCACGCACGCGCGCGCACACACACACACACACACACACACACACACACACACACACACACACGGTGGATGCAGGAAAAACCGCAGATGAGATGTACAGGACGACCTGAATTGAGGACAGCTATTACTACTATTATTGTAGGTGCAATGATAAGTTAAAGTCTAATAAGTACTTTATCAAACCGTATGAATATGTGTCCCAGCCCAGGATAGGAAATTATGCCTTCATGCTGGATTATCAAGGCGGGCCCTCCTACTACAGCAAGTTTTCTATTGCAGGGTGCAATTTTTCCACCAAAACAAGTTCCTTCCCGAGACTATTTTGCAGAGCCACCATTGTTGCATCCGGAGCTTAGCATCACCCAAGACGATTGTGATTAAAGAAATACATTGTTGCCAGACCTAACTGCCCAGCTCTGTGGAGATAGGTCTGGCAATGCAAGACTAGGATAGGACAAACTATTGAAAGCTTTAAGCTTAACGTAATGCAAGTTGACACCGAACCTCTGAGAATGAACACCTGCTGAACCTGTTGTTTCATATTCAGTGCTGTGCTTGTTTGCGTGCAGGCTCCAGTAGCTCAGTGCGTTCACAACCAGAGGAGGGTTCCCAGCGGCTGACCGTTCCCACAGACTGCTTCAGACCCATCAGCCCCCACAGCCACTCCGACTCAGAGAGTATACCACGACTACCACCTCCCAGAAGCGCACACACACTCAGCCGCACGCTCCACAGACAGGTGACTAAATCACACTGTGTCACATTTTCACTCTTGCAGTCTTGTCCTGTTTGTGTCTGTGCTGTATGTGAAGAAAGCTCAGTGGTTGGCAACCATGTGCCATTTAGGCCCATTGATGTGGCAGTTAGTGTTCATACCAAACACTACAGAGGGTGATTTCACTCATTAAAGCACTTTCTAGAAGAGACAAGAAGCTGAACTGGAGTGCTTGGTGTGAATGAAAACCCATTGAGTCTTTTGTTATATATTGTATATATGCATATATACAAGTACCAGTCCAGCGTTCAACAAAGAGGTTTGTACAATGGCCCGGGGGCAATTAAAAGTGGGTAGGGCTGGGTACCGAATTCAATATTTTTTAGGTTCCGACAGAATTGTTATTCAATACCTGATTTCAATACCTAAAGAGTAAATCTCATCAGCGTCAGTGAGCCAATAAGCATGCAGCATTCTACCAAGATCTAATAATGTTTGAGATTGGTGTTACACGTCGTACAGGAAAAACTCTACGTTACCCACAGACATTGGGCTCACGTAGTAGGAGCTAAAAAAAATGTAATCTGAAGTGTTCACGATATTGTTATTGACATTTTTTAACAATATCCAGCCCTATGAGTGGGCAAGTGGGTTGTCATTTTTGTGGTTCTGTTGCCCACGTTGGAGAAAATTTGTTGAATGATTTAAATGTGCCGCTGGCCAGTAAAGAATTGAGTTTGCGCTAGGGGTGCGTGACTGGCTGCGTACGAGCTAAATCTAAAGAGACTGCTTCAAGTCCTCTTGGATGGCAGTAGAGGATGTCATCAACTAAATATAACAATTGACTTGAGTCATTTTTTGATAACCACTAAAACAAAAAATACATATACTGTAAGGGCCAGTAAAAATTGACTTCAGGCTAGTGGGGGAAAAAAATCTCAACGTTGAACCCTGCAGTTAAAAGTTTAGACACACCTTCTCGTCCTATGGTTGTTGTACTGTAGTGTACTGAACTGTATTCTGCCTTCCTATGCTGACTGACTGACTTATGCCCTGTAGTAATGAGGGGCTGTATTTCTCTTGACTTAGTTGAGAGGTTCTTGCCAAAATAAATGGAATAGGGCTTTGTACTGTACACCAACACTACCCACCAACAAAAAGGAGTTGGTTGAGTCATGATCGCGCGTTGTGGAAGTAGCCTAGGTGCTAACACTGCTGTGGTGATGGTTCAGCCAACTCCTTGTTGTCGGTTATAGGCTGGACACTCTTTGTTATGCCTCGTGGTGCAGGTGGGCACAGTTTGCTTCTGTTGCCATTCGTAGAGCCTGGGCTGTCTACAGAGACCGCAGTGTTTTACAGTGTGTTCTGGGGACAGGCAGCTAGCGCATATGAGATGTTGGCTGGCAAAAGATGGAGCCTAAAAAACGAGTGACATCACTTAGGGCACCTTTAAAGCAGACCATGGCTACTTTGAATGATGTCAAATCTTTAACATATTATTTATATTTTGGTTTGTTTAACCCTTTTTTGGGTACTACATCATTCCATGTGTTATTTTATAGTTGTAATATATTCAGTATTGATCTACTTTACAATAGCCTATAGAAAAGAATAAAGAAAAACCATTGAAAGAGAAGGTGTGTCTTTTGACTGGTACTGTATATATATATTTTATCTTGGAAGGTTTTTCTCCCAATTGTGACCCTGTTGTAAAAATGGGTTTAGAGCTTTCCTAAATCTGTTTCCTTGTTGCATGTTCTAAACAGTTTCACTTTTCTTCTTCTTTCCTTCTCCCCTTCTTCCTGGTATTCCTTTCTGGTATTAACGTATCTGCCGTCTCATCCTCCATATATCTGTATCTGTTACTCTCTGATCTCAGCTCAGTTGGGCCCAAAAGCCGCCCGATCCTGAGCTACTGCTCAAACACAGATACTCCTGTTTCTGAAACCGCAGCAAACGGCAGGCTTTAGCTGCCACCAGGCCTTTTCAGAAACACTGGACTCCACGTTCATCTTCCAAGAGACAGACAGATTAACCCCCCCTTCCCCCATTTGTCACTCATTTAAATTTCTGTCTACTGCTAACCATCAGCCACAAAGCATCTTAAACTCTCTTCACAGCCTGTAGGAAACCTTACTGGGACTTTGAGTTCATTCATTCTTCTGTAGTCTTATACAAGCAGCAGGAGCTAGGTGTAACATTGCATCCGTGGATTTTGTTGGTAGCTGAGTGATAGAATGTATTCAAGTTCAGTTATGTTATTTGGCTGAGAAATGTACCCACAATGCAGTGCACTTACTCCATTATAAACTATACAGCTCAGGGGATTACTACAGAACAGCGAGTGCTGTCCATATGCATTTGGCCATTTTGTACAAGCAGTACCACAGCGATAGTGTGTATTTTCTATTGACTGGGTTAGTGCTTCAAATGTACATATAGTTGTTAACCAGAACATAGTAGCACTTAATCCGATTTTTGCTTCAAAATTAGTGTGACAGGGTGACGTTTTCTTAGTAATATTCCAGTGATTATGTGTTACTTGGTGTTGTGCTGCTGTGGCTGGTGATTGGTGGTTGGCTGGGCCTGGTTGTGATATCATTGGCCACTAGGTGTCACTATAGTCCCACCATTCAGGCTCATGCAGGGGGAACCCACGATTCCAAACATCTCTCAAAGTGCTATGCGCAAAACACTCCACAGATTCAAGACACTTTAATTGATTTAATTCAACACAAATTTGATTTCCTCCCCCCAGTTTGTGGTCTGTGAACAACAAGTCATGAGGACATGTCATGAGTTTTAGCAAGCATTGTGCTTACTAACCCCTTCCTCTCATACAGTAGTTGCATATTATGCTTATCCTCTGACTGTTGGCCTCACACCCCACAGATGGTTTTGGTTCAGAGGTTAGCATGACGCAACGGAAACACTGATAAGAATTTGGTTGTACCCCCGTAAACCGGTGGTTTACAGGGTTTTGTGTGAATGGTCAAAGGTTAGAGGGTCGGGGGTCAGGCTCAGAGTTCACTGTGTCAGCCAGCGCTCAGCAACCCAGTTCTCAAGCACCCATGTATATGCACCCATATAATCTTAAAAAAAGATATTTGGTATATATATATATATATACACACAATTGTGTTATTTTTAAAGTAGAGTAGTTAATTGAACACTTATCAAGTCCCTTTAAAGACCACCTCCAGACATGTTTCAAGACAAAGCAATAATACTCCTCTTTGATTATCATATGTCTGTTATGGGTTTTAACCAAACAAGTTGGGTTGTTTTTCAGGTTTTCTTTGGTAGTACAAAATTATTAAAATTGCATCTACTCCTCGTGGCTTATTAATAGGACATTCTACTAGTGAATAGGGGGGAAAAATTGTAACTCAAAGATATTACCCTTAACTTCCCCAGATGATTACTTACATTAAGATAATATAAAACGTTTTCTGAAATGTAATGTTGAAATATGCAAATGAGGCATTATCTAGTAATAACTGTTCAGGAGGATATTCAGGAGAAATCTACGGAAACAAAAAGACAAATTGTCATAAAATAAACCACCTAATGTGTATTCAGGATGTATTTACCCCACTAGTCTGAAAAAAGATGTTATGGAAGCAACGTAGCCCGCAAAATGTTTGCCTGTTGTGTCCCCCCTTGAAAATTCACTAAGGAGCCCAGTCTCCCTGAATGTGAGCTGGAGGTTTCCACTTTCCACATCACACTTGTGTAAGTCGCGCATTAGATCAGGATTGGCTTCAAAACCAGTTGTGATGTTACAAAGTCCAGCTGCTAATGTGGAGCACAGAGCAGCTTTCCCTCCTTCAGCAGTAGAATAGGAAATGTAACTCTGCACATACATCATTCTGTGCAGAGGCACTCAAAACATCCCAAATTAAAAAAGAAACAAGACCAATAACAATGTTAGAGTGGAGATGGGCTTTTATTTTCCATCAGATGGAAAAACAAAATGCTGGCTCAGCCTTAACAGCACAGTAAACTAGTAGAAGAAACCCAAAGAACACATCCAATAATGTCAAAAGTTGGTTACCCAACTTCATATTGTCAAATCGCAATATAGGATTCTGCCATTGAGTAATCTAATGTAACCTTTGTGTTACACTCTTTGCAGAATGTGTTGCAATTCAAGGCAACGCTGCCCCCAAAGCGAAGTCCACACAGGACTCTGGCCGGACGGTGAACTTTGACCCAAACTACTGCTTCTCATCCTCATCACCTCGCACTAACTAGTCTCCCCCTGTCATGATCCCCCCCGCTCTGCTCCGTCTCCTCCTGCCTTCCTCAACTGCACATTTACCAACATCTCCTCACCCTTTTCTCCTAAATATTTCATCCCCCCCTCTCCCCTCCATGCCCCTTCTTCCAGGTTGCAGTGTCCACTGATTCTCAGGAGGCCCTGTGTTCCGAGGGAGGGAGAGCAATGAAGGACTTGTGAATGTGGCCTCTCTCGGCCTCCCTCTATCTCCCTCCGCCTCTCCCTCACCCTGCTCCCATCATCCTCAGCGGCCGCTTGCTCTCTGCCCAGTCCCCTCCCCTAAACCCCCGCGGCCCAGCAGCGTGCACACCCAGCTTTGTGAGCAGCACTGCCTCGCCTCCTACTCCCCTTCCTCCTCACCTCCTCCGCTCCTACCAGCCAGGCTGCGGCGGCAGGACGAGGCCTCGGCGGATGAGGAAGTGTCCCTCATTACCCACGCGGGGTTGGTTGCCAGTGAGGACGTCATTGCGGACGACAGCGGCGGCTACGCCCGCGGTCCGTGTCTGAGGCAGCTGAAGCGGTTCCACAGCGCCGACGTGCAGGGCCACGGCGCCCCCCTGCCCCGCCCCCGTCCTTACTCCTGGTTGGACGACCTGCGGTGTCACTCGGACGAGGTGTGCTCATCGGCCGAGTCCAGCGCCCAGAGCAGCACCGCCTCCGCCTCCTCCGGCTTTGTGTCGCGGGCCAACAGCCTGCAGACCCACGGCCAGACGTCCACTCAGACATCATTGCCCTCGCCCCGACGAAAGAAGAAGATGAGCCCGCCGTGCATCTCCGTGGACCCCCCCTGATGGACTGGAGCCTCAGTCTGGCCTCTACTCAGGCCTCGGGGTCATGGGACTGGGGATGCCCCCTGCTGTGCCCAGCCGGGACACCTGCCTGAGGAGGAGAGCACCCTCCAGTGACTCGAAGGACTCCTTTGACCTGGGAGTTGGAGAGGGGTCGGGACAGGATGGAGGCTCGCCAAACACCAACAACAACCCCAAGCTACTGACTCTTCCCAGAGAAGACAAGCTCTGAGCACTGAACACTGATCCTGTAAAAAACACACACACACACACACACACACACACACGTGATGCACACTGTGTATCTGTGATGGTCATAGTTCTAGTAATAATGCTGTAGAGAGTAATAATGGTATAGCTACAACAAACATCCTTGGTTTCATGAGTGCAGTACTGTAGTGGTGTGAGCGTCCTTATGTCTTTGTATTGTTACTGCCAAAACAAGCAGAGAAGAAGAGAGCACATGAAACAACAACACAAACATGGCCATTTTCTCTTCTGCTACGCCTGCATGCCACTGGCTGCAGCTTGACCCCCGGAACATCTGGAGTGACATCAGCACCGGGGATCTGGCGTCCTCTGTGGTCGCTGTCTGAACTGCCTGGGGTAAGACAGGCGGGCATCGCCCGGTCAGTGGAGGTACCAAGCAATATGAACGTTTTAGAGACACTATTTTCTTAAATTATTGGGCCATAGTGTTTGTACAGGATGTTTTTTTTTTTAATTCATTCGATTGTTATTTCCATGTCTTTCCATGTCAGGTTTTTTTGTCAAAATGGTTTGTTTTTGTCTCTCTTTTTTCCCCACCGTAGGATATTTGTAGCTTTCTTGGTTTACTAAGGAAAGTGAACGTTTTTCAAAGTGCTGAAAACATGTATTTGTAGGAATAATATATAAATAAATATATATAAAAAAACAAGTCATCAAACTGAGCTTGGATTTTTAAGCACACACATTTGACCATGGTGGTTTGATTGCTAAAGGAAGAAGGAGGTTACGCTTGAAGTTTCCCGTTGATTGCCTGATTCTCTGAGTGTCTCCCAGCCCCAACGTCTCTGTGCAGACGCACTAGAACTATTTCAGAACAACAACAACTAAAAATTATTTCTTCAGTTGTTTTCTTTAAATGACTTATCTTGTGTGTGTGTGTGAGAGACTCTAAGGTTGCTCAAACCCACGGGCACATTCAATCTGACCTCATAAGACAGAGACCATCTTTCCACGGACATTGGAGACGGTTGTGAAGCCAACATTAAGGAACGTTAAAACACACCTACCGCAGCCCTCTCTCCTGCCAACCTTCCCACGGTCACCGCTCTCTCTATCACAGTGAAGGGATGGATGGATGGAAACAGGACTTTTCCCATTCAACACATGGCAAGGAAAAATAGAAGTTCCCTGGATGGAACTCCAGTTATATCGAAGTGTGTGCAGCGTAGCTCTGCATCACAGTGTTACTGTGGGAAATACATTTAAAATGGAATTGTGAAGTGTGTGTGAATGATAGCTGATAAAGTGCCTCAAGAGATGTCACGTGAGTCAACGTTGGTGGAGTCTGAAGACTACAAGTTAGAAAAATAACATTCTGCAAGGTGAAGGTTTAAGCACATTTCAGCAACAAGGCAATTCAAAGGGCTTTACATAAAAAGAGAAATTAAAAGAGAATGTAAGAACAGCTTAAATAGAATAAGACAAGTACAAAATACTAGAATAAAAGTTCCAACGCACTGTGACCCCCGTTCTCCACTGGGCGGGCCTTTGCTGTGTTCCGTCTTCCGCCCCATGCCATACCACACCGGGAGCTTCCTCAGGCTTCTTCAGTGGGAGGTTTACCAGGGCTCTCTCCGTTAATCTCAGATATTATACTATGACTTTTGTATCACTTATTTCGCTTTGATACCCAGTTGCATATAGGCCTGTTTATTTCATTTTTCAAATTATACATAAAATTGCATTTAGTCAAAGTAAGCCCTAAAAAGTTTGGTTGATAAAGTTTTGTTTTTTAAAAATGACTTTTATTATTGTGTAATGTAAGAAGGACTTTACGAGGTGACATGGAGGGGAAAAAAAATTTAAAATTACAAAAAAACCTGTACTGGGGACAAACACTTTTGCGAGATCTTGAGTTTTATTTACGAGATCTTGACTTTGACATGGAGAAAAGAAAAATTTGGAAACAAAATAATTAAAAATAAAAAAAATTTAAATTAAAACATGTACTGGAACAAACACTTTTGCAATATCTTGACTGTGACACTTTGACAGACAACTGTATACTATGACTATTTTTGACTAGCTATTCTATGATTTTTTTCATGACAAATATGAACATTTTCAGCTCTTTAAGGACAATTGTGTTTGTATTCAACTTGTTTCTACCATGTATACATACAGGTCGTTTTCTTTTTTTAATCACTGTTAAAAGGTTAATGCTTCTTTATGGTTTTTATGGTTTTTTCCCCCGGGCTGCTCAGTGTGGGTGATGTCACAGCTACAGGGGTGTTGAGAGAGAATATTGTTTATAAAACTTTCTCTTTAACTTGCTCTCACGGCCACAATTTTTACTTCTCCACAATACATTATTGACATTTCAATGAAATTCATACTAAATTTGTTGTTGTTGTATATATTCAAACAAACAATTTCAAACAATAGACTGAGACAATGGAACACACCCCAGAGCCAAAAACCACAGAGGAAAGCTGGGAGGGAGGGAGACAAAACAACACATGCAGAAACACACAGACAGACACACACACAGACACACACAAGACAAGGGACCAAACACATGCATAGGTTGAGGTTGAGGACCTCAATGATTCAGCGACGTTGGGCCAAGTGTCCAGGGTCTTTCCCGGCGCTCCATGGATGTATGCTGTCAAAAGTTCCATGTAGAAATTCATACTAATTAAAACCATTCCCACTTTTCCAACTATCCTCACTACTTCACCTTCTTTGTATGCAATCATGCCAGGAATCCAGTTTAGCCTTAGCAATTTAGCTTTTCCGCAATCCGCAGTATTTTCTGCAAGAAATGCATTTTCTAGTATTTTATGTGGCCCTTCTTTTCTTTTTTATTTTGCGCGGTGCAAATGTTCCACCAAAACAAGTTCCTACCCGGGACTATTTTGCAGAGCCACCGCTGCATCCAGAGCTTAGCGCCGTCCAAGACCATTGGGATTGATTTTAAAGAAAAAACCCAGTTTGTTTTCTTTCTCCTATCCTAGAATGCATGTTTGATGTAGCCAGACCTTCCTCCGCAGCGCTGTGGAGATAGGTCTAGCAATGCAAGATTGACAGTCACTCAACATGGTGTCTGGCATGTAGAAACAACTAAACTTTACAACAGGATACCTGTCATTGCTCATTTAGCATTGCAGGAAGGCCACCTTCCCCAGAACCTGTTGCATTCCTTCAGGATCACTTTGATGAAGGCTACACAGGATGCATTGCTTTAAAACCTTCTGACGGTTGTTATCTATGGCTTGGTATCAGCAGCAGCTTAAAGAGCTGTGTATCACATAAGTCTCAGAAGAAGAAAAAAATGTCTTGAGGGATATACATGTTCTTCCATGTAGAACAGGATCTGCATCTTCTTCAGGCAAAAAGCTATTTATAATTTCCTCTTGTTACTTTTTGATTTGAACAATGGGATTCATAGTTGCAGTTGTCAGGCAGTGAGAATGACGTAACACTGGTTGCATTAGGAATTCTTGCTCTGTTGTTATTGTCACATGCATAAATGAGGTCGCATTCTAAAATATCCTATAAGCTTTTAGCACACATAACAGCAGACAGGTAAAGAATCCAGAGATGCAGGAAACATGGACACGAGCAGAAGAAAAGTTAGCGACACTGCAACCTTAATTGATGCATTAATTGACCTACTGTTATTGAAATAAGCATGATATACTATTAATCATTGTACTGATATACTGTTATAATAAAGTACTACATGATTCATTCATGCATGAAGTCATGATAATTCCCTGCTATATAGATGTATACCAGCAGGAGTTAACAGGTAACTAGTGACGACGCAACCTCCATTAACACATTCTTACACATGCTTGTTTTGTTGCAGGACATTTTGCTGTAAGAGGACGGTCTAGTTAGCTTAGCATAAGAATGAGCACCAGTTAGCGCTCGGATGCGAGCTGATGCTGGACGGAGACAGGTCCAACTGTGGACAGCCCTGTCTCTAAAAAGTCATCTCAAGAATAGCAGTGCACATGTCTTGGCTGCAGTAACAGTGTGTGAATGTGTGTGTTTTCTTTTAGTTCCAACAACTGTTTGTTGATGAATGATAATGCTCCGAGGAAAGGAAGTTGGAATCACTAACATTGTTTTTTTTAGTTTGAAATTCTTACTCTGAAGTAGTCTGAGATCCTTCAACATGACTAACCAATCCCAGGTGTGTGCGAATATATTAAATAACAGTCCAGACTGGTATTTCCTCACTACTTTCCTTAAAAAAAACAACTCAATAAATCGTATGACAAAACCCGACAACACGGCCATTTAGAACACAATTCCACTCACTGGCAGTGGTTTTCCAACATGTGACTCATTTCTCACTTTTTCCACTCTTTTCTTTAAGCTCCTATTCCATTCTCCACTGCTTTTTCTCTCACCTGTCTTGGTTCTTTTATATTTTCATTCCTTTCATGGCTGACAGCAGGTCATCTGAGAATACTGGAATATTCTGAATTCATGTATCAACTTTGTTTTTCTGCACTGTATGTCTGGGTAATTACAGCTTCCATATCTATGTCTGATGTCTCATTTTCCATCCAGGCCATAGTTATTAACCCCCCCCCACAACAAACAGACTGATGGACTGATGTTTGGCCGAGCCCTTCTGGGATGGCAGACTGCTTACCTTGGTTTTCACGGACTCTTTGTGATGTATAAAAAAATTAACTTGACGTGAGAATGTGCGGGCCATCTGCAAACTCTTTTCTGGCTCTGGCTCTGTAACGTGGCAAAATCTAACTGGAAAGTGCCAAAAATCACCAAAGATTACAAAAAAATTGGTTCCACTTCACTTCCTGGCATATGTCGGTGACCTTGTCTATGAAAAAACATAATTATATCCACTGATATTCCATAAAGGTTTGATCATTTGATAATATTCCACATCTGTCACACTAATAACGGGAAGTTATTGAAAATAATTCATGTAATTGATCCCGTGGATGATTTGTAGGCTAAGTGAACAAGGTGTACCCCTGCCACCAAACACAGGGCCATCTTGATTCTGGACATATCTCTGTTATTATTTCATCCATGCATGGGGCAGCGGTCAGTTGCCGTGGAGACGCTGGCCTCACTAACCTCTCCTCCTCCTGAGTCGGGTCTCTCGCGCGCTGGACTCAGTTTCACTGAGAAGATGAATGGCGGTGGGATCAAACTGCTTATTGTGCGTGATTTGGACCGACACTGAGATGCATGTAGTTCTGTATGTGGCGTGGCGCTGCCACTACACGGTTATCCTAGATAACAAACCTCCAAACTGAACATTTTTTTCTCTCCTGCACCTCCGCGATCAGCACCTCCAACGTCACAAGAAGTTGTTTTTTTTCGTCTGCAGCGGGATAACTTGTTGTGATTGGACAACAAAATTTATAGTCGATAACCTCAGCTGTAGTTCTCTGCAGTTCATCCAGAGTGATCATGGGCCTCTTGGCTGCATCTCTGATCAGTCTTCTCCTTGTCTGAGCTGAAAGTTTAGAGGGACGGCCAGGTCTTGGTAGATTTGCAGTGGTCTGATACTCCTTCCATTTCAACATTATCGTTTTTTATTTATTAAAAAAGTTTGAAATAGCCAATAAATTTCGTTCCACTTCATAATTGTGTCCCACTTGTTGGTAATTCTTCACAAACAATTACAGTTTTATATCTTTATGTTTGAAGCCTGAAATGTGGCAAAAGGTTGAAAAGTTATTATATATATATATATATATATATATATATATATATATATATATATATATATATATATATATATATATATATATATATATATATATATATATATATATACACACACACACTAGGGCTTTTGGAACAAATTCCGAAAGTCGGCACGGCACAGGTCATTTTGTGCTACGTTTGGTTGTAGTAAGTTTTGGTTGTAAGTCCGATTGATGATATACACTAGGTAGAGGTGGGGAGTAATTACACATTTTAAACTTTCACGTATTGCTGCAGCAGAGATCTGTGTTGAGTTTAACAAAACCAAATGTTAAAGTTGCCCCTGACATTTCCTGTGAAGCCAGAACAAAGCCTCGCAGAATAACCATGAGGTTTCTCAGGTTGCTAAGGGAATCCACAGCGAGTCCAATATATCAACATATCTAATTGTTTATAAGAGAATGTCAGGTTAGATTACATCACAAGAGAGCAGCCTGGCATTGTTTTTGTGTGACTGAATTAGAAAGGATTGTCTGACACCGCTGTTGTGATACCAGCTTTGGTTATTCGATCCCAAGACCTTGTATGGGGTTGTGTATGAATGTCTGTCCAGTGAGTACTGTTGATAAAGTGAATTATTCAAGCATGAGTACAGACCATGGAAAGGTTTCAAAGCAAGCCTCTTTCTGCAGCTAATAAATATAAGTACTCTCATCTGATGCCATTCTCTGCAAAAATCTGCCACAGCCAATGGATCGACGAAACTACTAACGCCAAGCCTCTGACAAGCTATTATTGAAAAACTTTACGAAGGCGTTATTTAATGGTGAGTCCTGCTGTGTTGTTAATGAGCTGCACACTAACGTATAGTGCCTGCTGCTTGGACTTCAAAAAGACCAGAGTGCATGGAGGGAGACAGACATACATGAAACAGGAAGACGTAGCCATCCCTCTGAGCTCACAACTGAAAACTGCCTTCCTTTCAGCTCCAAGGAAGAAGGGATGTAGTGTAGAGTTGGTGAAAGCCCACTGCTTTGGGGTGCTATTTTTAAATTAATAATCTTAATTGGTTTGAAAATGTGAAGTTAAAGTTTGGTAAGTTTTAACAGCTTTAGGGTGTGTTCCTATTCACACTAGTTAGCATTAATAAATTATTGTGGGGGTAAATTTTAGAGGCAATCAGAGAAATGGCAACGTTAAAAAAAAAAAAAACATCTTCAGAGTTTCTAGATGTGTTATCAAGTCAAATTTAAGACCTTTATTACAACATCAACCGAGCCCTGAATTCAGTTTTTCCAAGCAAGTAATACTAAACGTGCACTTAAATTTAGCGGAGTCTGAGCACAGCAGACAATAGACAAAAACTAAAAAAGCAGCGAATAGAAAATCAACAAGCAACATAAGCAGGCTATAGACCTTTTTCACAGCAGACATGTTGACATGTCATAGTAGGATAAGCACAGGTGTATTCAAAACCATTAATGGTGGCTGCATTCCACTTAGGAGAGGCCCTGGTATTGTGCATGCTGGCTCACTGAAACAGCTCACTGGGACTCTTGATGGAATGGTTCCATTGTTAAGGTTATCAATTTCAGCTGTGCTTTTCCTAATATGACAAGTCAAAATGTCTGCTGTGAAAAAGGTCCAGAATTGATCGTGGTCTGTCACTGCATCGATGCAAAACTGCCCAGGTCCGCATCGCGATGCAATGATTAATTTCAACACCCAATGGCAGCAAAGTCTTGTCTAGGAACTGACACTGAGTTAAAAGAAGAGGTTAATTGTAGCTGATGACATCCAGCTGTACTCCTGATTCCTGCACACCTGGTTCTGCTCCTGCAATTAAACACACACAGGAAAGGGGGGGGGGGGGGGGGAGAACAGCAGCTCGCTGCTACACAGAGACAGCAGGGCCTGACAGTTGTGGCCAAAAGTTTACATACAGTTGTATGCAGGCAGTTTGAGTTTCCAATAACTACTACGACTCTTAATTTTCTGTGATGGAATCATTGGAGGACATACTCCTTAGTTACCCTTAGTTACAAAAAAACTCAAAGTCACTCAAACTCAACTCTTTGGACTTTATTATTGGTTTTCTGAAAATATGACCAAATCTACTGCGTCAAAAATATACATAAACCAACCTCAACAATCAATTGCGGTGATGTAGAAATTCTAAATTTGGGATGCAATATAGTTCCAGAACTGACCAACGGGAGAACACTCCCAGATCATGGGAAGATATGTGCCTTGTGCTTTAATTGAGCAGAAAGTGCATAAAGAGATGTTAATTATTTTCATGTGGTGCATTGTTTATTATTAATAGTTAAAAGCATAGCCCTAAATTGTAATCCATGGCAGGAATGGCATCCTTTAGGCATAGCTCTTGAGTTTCTGATCCATTTCCATTGCTGGTCAGATCTACTTGTTGTATAATGTTCTTTTAACATCAATAACAACTTGCAGCAATGACAGAAAACAGAGCAGTATACTGCAAGTATAACCATTCGCTCATCAGTATTTCTCCGTTTTTTTTTATTTTCATGTCTTTTCAAAAGAGATGTTCCTTAGTTAAAACTTTAGTGCGTAACTTTTTGATATTAATGAACGTCTGTTACATTCAAGCCATTGACAAATGGGTTGCTACAAACCTAACTAAGACTATCAGCTCCACACAGCTCTAACTCTGTTTCTCAGTAGGACTATGTTCAGAAGATGGTGGCGTCCGGCGACTTCCCCGCGCAGAAGCTCGAGTGAAGATAATGACCTCTTCTGATCATGTTTCGTTGTCATTACCTCTAATTTCTCATGGTGGTAACAGAAACTACACGCTATACGGTAGCTTTCAGCCACGGCTGTAGTCAAGACCACCTTAGTCGAGTCCAAGACCAGGACTTGTCGAGTCCAAGTCAAGACCGAGTTCAAAGAGGTATGAGTCCAAGTCAAGACCGAGTCCAGGACAGAAAAAAAGGTCTTATGCATGACAGTATCAAGACTACTTTTGGGTTTCATGTTGGGTTTTATAGACAAGGTAAGGGATAGATTCTAAGGGATTTCCCAATCGGAATAATTACTGCACATATACTGTATACACAAAACTGCTTTGCAAGCTTAATCGGGTTAAGTTATTAGCTCTCGTTACACTGCCACCTACAGGTTTGTCATGCTCTTTACGGCACATATACACGGGTATGTATAAAAAAAACACTTTTCTGAAAAGTGACACAATATTATTTTTGGAAACGGAGAGGTTGAAATGTCCGTTAATGAAAATAGCCGACCACTTGAAAACATAGCATGAAAAGCCGGCATTGAAAACTGCTTGGGAAAGTCCAGGCAATTTCAAAAGATTCCTCCCAGCTAACAATTTTTGGTTCTGGGAACGTTCGTTTTTGGTTATCCCTAGTTGCAACCTTTAGAGAACATTCCGCTAACGTTATCCTAACGTTGCAACATTTAGAGAATATTCCACTAATGTTATCCTAACGTTGCAACATTTAGAGAACGTTCCCCTAAAGTTATCCTAATGTTGCAACCTTTCTTTTTTACATTCCCCTAACCTTTAAAAAACTGTAACAACCATGATACCAATTGTATTACTTTAAAGTTAGCAGGAATAAATGAAGAGGAAAACTTGATGGGATTTAAAACTTTAATATACAATATAAAAAAATTACAAAACATACAATGGTCACAATCAGTTTTATTGGCAGTATAGACCTGAAATTCAGCGCCAGCTGGCAGGTGACCATCAGTTTATCACGTCCACCATTATTGTTTTGAACGGACAGTCGCTGCTGGCACAAACACCTTAACCAAGGGCCGTAAGCTCCCAGGAGCTCCTCACAGGACGCTGATTGGTGCGGTAGAAACTAACGCTTAGGTTAAAGTCTGACGATGAACATGGATTTTCGTGTGACACCTGATCCTGCACGAATCCAGCTGCCGTGCAAGGTAACTACACCTCTACAACAGGGATAAAACCACATTCCTGTAAGGTATTTCATCGTTGTTTGAGATCAAACTACAAAAGAAAGCAAATTTGAACATCAAACCACACTGTAAGTGGGAAACAGTCATTTGTGAGGAATGAGAACAGTGCTGATTGTCAAGGCTTCGGAGAATTTGTTGTTCGGTTTGACCAACAAAATATCAAGGACCCATCTACACATGGACTGTTCAACTGTTCTCATATAAAATAGTTTGTCATATTGCCTAGATGGGAGAATAAGATTAATAGCTGAGCTGTAATCAACAAACCGAAGCCTTGCATAGCTGTTAGAGGCTGCTGCAGGCCTGTTTGATCAATATGCAAACTACAAAGCTACAGATCTGTAATCATACAAACAGCTTGGGTTGTGTTTCTTTGGCACAGGCACAATCACAGCAGACTCAAACCATGCCGGGATCCTCTGCTGCGCAAGGAACCAGTTAAACATCTCGAATATGGACAAGTTCACATGCACAACATTTCAGAGTAGCAGTAGATACCAGGTCAGGGCTTTCAGCCTCTTCTACTGTTTGGCCTGGACAGCCATGGACTCTAAAATAATGGACAAAGTTTCCTAACCTGAAAAATGAAGACAGTGGTGCCTTAGACCTGCACTATCGAATTTCCAGAAGAGGGGCGACTCCACTGGTTGCAATAAAAAGTCAGTTTCTATAGAAGTCTATGGAAAGATTTACCCTTCTTCTTACTTGATTTATTACCTGGGAGACCGAGAGGCTCGCCCACGATCAAAAAATCCCCTCTGATTCATAGTTTAATAACTTTTAAACAATACAACGCAGTGACTCACCCAAAAGTTGCTCCGGAATCCTGACGAATTAGCCTTTACGGCGGTCTTTTCCGTGTCCGTTTAGCCTCTACAGGTGATTTTCTATCCAGCCTGGAACTTCCAGCCTCTTTAGGGGTTGTTGGGCTTTAAATCCATACCTTTAAATCCCAGATTAATCCACTTTATGTCCATAATTCATCGCGTTTTCGCTTCGATTCTGCCGCTACTCGCGCTGCTTCGTCTGTCCTCTGTGTTTACAGGAAGTACAGGCCCCAGTATGCCCATATATGGGAGACATCAGCCAAAGAGTATGGAGGCTGAAAGATTACAACACTCCCAACACTTCCTACACGTCCTACACTTCCTGTCAACGTGTCTAGCATGCAATCAAAGGTGCTAGAGCGGAACAAGATAGATATCTACCGTTTTATAGCGGAAATGGCCTCATTGGTTTGACATATGGCATATATTTGCATTATATAGTATATATTTGGGCCTTTTTTGAAGAAATGTAAATAGTATGTGCTTTATGAGTTATGTTTATTATGTTTATTTTTGCATATAGAAGAACAGTTTTAGACACACAAATGCTTGTGTAGCATTGTTGTGGGTGTAATATCAATAAATATGACATTATTATGTTATTATTGGCATAGGTAAATGTCATGAGGGCAAAAGCGTCTGGACTTTTTTTGAAAAAATGTCTGTATTTTGTCATCTGTAAAATTTATAATGATTATTTCTTCACAGTGTGACTCCCAAGACATATGAGAAGTGTTTTAGAGAGTAAAATGGCTTAGGTTTTACCTATATGTCTGTGATATCAATACATATCTGGAAGAGTCATCTTCCGTTTTATTTATTTATTTGTCTTTAAGGTCCTACAACCATTTTTAACATTCAAGTGATCTCATTGCAACCCAAATATTCTACTAAACCAGTTTGTCCTGAAAAAAATGATGTTCATATCTTCACTGTAGACAACAGGGTTGATGTTTTATTGGCTTTTATATAAAATAAATCCAGACGGAAAATGAACTGTAAAAATGGCCTCAGGGCTCAGAGGGTTAAGATTTTCATGAGGGGTTTATGGTCTCAACTGCTACTTTCAAATCTTCTTTAATACAGTATGGTGTTCATTTAGTAAATTATGGTTCCATTTATTTTAAGATTGACGATAAAGCTTTACGCCAACCTGCCAATCAGGACAGAAGCTTAGCAATGCTAACCATGGCACTGTGTACATGATGAAAAGCCAAAAACCTGTTACTGGGTGTTGTTCATGTTTTAATCTTGAACTTTGACTCACTCACTGTGTTTTTTCCCTTCATTAAAGGTAATTGGTCCAACCCAGCTAGCTAGCTACCACTAGCATTAGCAAGAATATTTGACAGTTCTCTGTTCTGCCCTACATGCAGATGAATGGCGGTAGAACAAGGAAGTCAGCGTTTATCAGCAATTAAATCTCCACTGGATGACCCGCTTCAGAAGTATGTCATGTGATTTGTTTTAGATCCATGCAGAGTATGTCTAGCTCTTACCAGTAGATGGCAGTATGAGTGTATTGATTTAAATGTAAACCATGGTCTTTGTGACGTTATGGCACATATGCCAACAATTATTCAAGTTATTGAGACAGATTTATTGAATGCTCTTCGTTTCATTTGTTATGTGATGGTTTATTTGCAACCTAGTTTAATACACCATGTATTAGTATCATTTCATTGTAGCATATCATCATTCAACCTCGGCCTGCATGTCCTGTTCAAACTTCTATCAGGTTCTCAGCAGCTCTGCTAGCTCACACCAGAAATGTCACGGACACTGACTAATGATCTACCGGGCAATTTTCGTTCCTACCCTCACCTATGGTCATGAAGGCTGGGTCATGACCGAAAGAACGAGATCCAGGGTACAGACGGCCGAAATGGGTTTCCTCAGGAGGGTGGCTGGCGTCTCCCTTAGAGATAGGGTGAGAAGCTCAGTCATCCGAGAGGAGCTCAGAGTAGAGCCGCTGCTCCTTCACGTCGAAAGGAGCCAGTTGAGGTGGTTCGAGCATCTGGTAAGGATGCCCTCTGAGCGCCTCCCTAGGGAGGTGTTCCAGGCACGTCCAGCTGGGAGGAGGCCTCGGGGAAGACCCAGAACTAGGTGGAGAGATTATATCTCCAAAATGGCCTGGGAACGCCTCGGGATCCCCCAGTCGGAGCTGGTTGATGTGGCTCGGGAAAAGGAAGTTTGGGGTCCCCTACTGGAGCTGCTGCCCCCGAGACCCGATACCGGATAAGCGAATGAAGATGGATGGATGGATGGACTGACTAATGAACCCTTTACATTGTGTTGTAATGTAGGCTAATTTATTATGGGAGGAAAACCACAGAAGAAGATTCAAAACTGCTGATGTAATTAAACATGTACAGTACATGTGCAAATACTGACTGTTTTTAACACAAATATGTAAATAGTTAACCATATAAACATTGTAAATATATTTTATTAGTAAATTAAGTCAAATATGTAAAACATGTAACATTAGCTAGCCAGTTCGTTCTAACAAAGAATATAGTACTGTGACACTAACAAGTTAGTCGTATGACAAGAAAAGCGCTTCTTAAATGCAGTCCATTTACATTTACAAGAGAGTATTTCACTTACTTACATAACATTGTATTTTCTGAAATAATTTGGCACATTTACCTGACTCCTGACAAATTTCATGTGGCTTGTTTTTTGTTAAATATTTAATGTTTTGGAGTCTCAAAACGTTCTCTAAACTTACTTAAAATTACAGCGTTTCCTTTAAAACATTATTAAAACTTGTGGGTAACGTTAGCCAATGTTGTGGAGGTGGTGCGCCAACAGTGTTGTTAGAATTCACCATGGGAGCGACAGAAACTACACACTATAGCTTCAAATTGTTCTTTTTATGTACAATATGGATAAGAAGAATGATACCAGTGATAAATAACACCTCCAATCTGCAGTACACATCACATGGGCTAGAAAGTATTTTATTGAAAGGACTCAAAATTTGAACCTATCCTTTAGTCTTTAATAGACCTTTGTCACAGCAGGGAAGGTGCATGTGTTAATATGCATGACATTTACGTTTATTTAATGGCTGCATTCCGTTTATTTGGGCTTGTTCCATTGCTTGTTCCTGTGTATGCTGGCTCACTATGACACTCCAATGGAACAGAGCCATAGTTCATATTTTTAGTTCTGCCTGTGGTTTTCCTGCAACAATCAGTCAAATGAGCACACAGTGCAATAATTGCGGTAATTGCGGTAAGCACATCTGGAGTTGTGATTGGCATTTACAACAAATGGCAGAACACTTTAGCAATGAAAGTACCTCAAATGTACGCTTACCCTTTTCCTTCTTAATCTTGTTTTGCACAAGAGTATTACAATATTCACAGTGTACTTTACATCACAGCTTTTCCCACCCATCTGGTGTAACACTTCAGGTAGCTTTAGCAGTAGAGGAAACAAGACGCAAGAAAAAGTAAGTTGCTCTGAGCAGTAAAGAGAAATCCTCCGGCTAAAATACTGAGTAGGTGGGATGTTTTAAATTCAGTAGATATTTTACCTTTGCCAGTTTGTTTTTCCACTAAATTTGCTTTGTTTAGAGTAGAACTGCAAAGTTAGTTAACAACTAATACA
This sequence comes from Etheostoma perlongum, assembly GCA_026937815.1. Taxonomy (NCBI): domain Eukaryota; kingdom Metazoa; phylum Chordata; class Actinopteri; order Perciformes; family Percidae; genus Etheostoma; species Etheostoma perlongum. Next base: position 23,481,245 of record CM049391.1, on the reverse strand, counting down.
TGAATCACCATCTATTTTAAATATTCTCTGAATCCAACTTCTTAAATGTGAATATTTTCTAGTTTCTTCAACTCTCTATGACAGTAAACTGACTATCTTTGAGTTGTAGACAAAACAAGACATTTGAAGTGTCATATTGGTCTTTGGAGAACACTGATCAACATTTCTTTTTAGCATTTTCTGACATTTTCCAGACTAAGCAACTAATCGATTAATCAAGAAAATAATCAACAGATCAATAAACTGTGAAAATACTTAGTTGCAGTACTTTAGAGGCAGTTCATGTGACTCCAATTCCTTAGTTTTATAATAGAATTAATATTATAGAAGAATCTTAACCTACCTCTTAACAGTGTAAAAGTATGTACAAGCAGGTATAACTCCTAGACCTTTGGAGTATGTTCATGACTTTATATGCGTGTTCATGTAAGACTGTCTAATCTAAGTCATTACTAACACAAAGGGTGTTAATTGTGGTGTCTAAATGCTATGAATTCAGATGCTGTGAAACAACTGTTCCTCCTCATGTTCCACTCTACCATCTGCAAATCATTTTAGCACAGATGAGTTAATGTATATACAGCCGGCAAAATATACTTAGAGTACATCTTTACACAATAATTTATAGTCACCAAGGTGTTATAGTTGGGGTCCGGCTGGCCGTGAGTATTTGTATATTTTTTCCTCACTCTCCCTCCTGCTGAAGCCAGCTGACTACACACACCTGAGTCTCAATCCATAATCCATAATCACCTACTCCCGCCGCTCACACATGCCTGCCATCTTCAATCAACCACAGTATATCTACCCCTGCTGTTCATCCACTCGTTGCTTGATTGTTGCTCCAGTAACCGTGATGAAACTCTTACAAGCTCTCCTGAGCTCTTGAGTGTCCTAGCCTCCGTGTTTGATGTGTTACTTACCTCTTGTTTTTCCCCCCATAGTCTTCGCCTCCACTCCGGTTTTCCCGTCTCCGGTCAGCTGGCTTCTCCTCTCGGACCCCCTCCCATGGCACCCTGCTTCAACCTGTCTCTGTCTCCACTCCCAGCTCCAGTGTCTCTTCCTTGGCTCCTCGCTCCTGGCTCTCCCACGCTTTCCCAGAGAATCCACACCCTCGAGACTCCCTGAGCTCCCCCGTCTCTGCGTTCCCGTCAGTGGCGTCTGCTTCCCCATTTCCCCTCTCACTTGAGTCCTCCTGTTATTCCCGTCCCAAAAGGTTTGTGTTTGTGTATTGGTAGATCCCTTTTTTGGAGGGACTGGCTGGAAAGGGGAATTGTTACATTGGGGGGGATCTGTATCTTGGTAGCATATTGAAATCCTTTGAGGATGTAGTACCGCAATTTGGAATCCATAAGACCCATTTTTTTTTTTCATATTTGCAACTTTGCCATCTGGCCGTGGGGAATTTTGGATCCAGTTCTTCAGCCCCGAAGGCGCCGGAATGTTTAGATCAGGTGTTGATGAACTTTGGAAAAGGTCATGAGGCTTCTGGGTATTCTACGCTTATTCAGAACCTGGGGTATGGAGTCTGGTTAGCCTTTAAGAAGACATGGGAAAGGGATCTGAATATAACACTGGACTATGGGGAGTGGGACAGAATTGGGAGGCATATTAAAACCATGTCATGCAATGTAAAGGTGCGTCTCATGCAGTTTAAGATTATCATTGCTTCTACTGGACACCCTCCAAATTGTTTAGACTTTGATTGAAAGACACACCAAATTTTAGAAATGTAAGACAGAGGACGACCAATTAATTACTGTCCTATGGTCCTGTTATAAGGCCCAGGAATTTTGAACCGAGATACATGATAATTTATGTCTGATTGCAGGGACCCCACATTCCATTCAGTCTGAGATTATTTGTTCTGGGAGATGGGTCAATCCGAAATGAATAGAAGTTGTGTCCAAACTAGTTTTTATTATAGCCAGACAGATTATTCTAATAGTATGGAGGAACGAAGGGGTACCTTCAATCCAAGAGTGGGTTTGGCTAGAGTGACAGCATTTGAAAAAATGTCATAGATTGCTAGATTAGGGATACCCCTAACCCTAATTACCTCTTCTGGATAGTCCATGTTTTTTTAATCCTCCTTGTCTACGAGCAACTGCGTAGAGGAGGGTTGGGGGAGAGTGTGTGATTACGGAAAGCTTGTCTCATGTGGATGCAAAAACAGTATTGTCATTATTTAGAATTTGTCATGGGGCGACAGAAACTAGGCACTATAGCTTCAATCGTAAAAAAGATTGGTTGGTGTTCCTTTTCTTAGTCTGACCATGTAATGTATATTGAAGCATGTTATGTATGGAATAACTGCATTCACAAGGCAATGACAGAGAGGCTCCTCCATCAGTCTGCATTTGTTACCATGGGCAACCATATCCTAGAAACAGGACCAGCAAGAAAACTAGCTAAATGCTACTCTGTCACTGACAGGAGTTTTAGGAGTTATTTAAACATGAAAAAAACACTGCACAAATACAACACTGTGTATTCTCCGGCTCCAGTTCATATCTCAATGGCCACCCAGCCAACCAACTGATCTTTTATAATCAGGAACAAAACATTGGCTCACCCTCACTCTCTCGACCTCTACTCTATATATCCTGTCAATGGCGTTTGACTTTTCCACTGGCAGAAAATATTTGGAGATCACAAAACACTCTGACATTTGCCTGCAATCAGCTGTGTACTAAGTAAGTAAAGGAGATACGATCCTACCCCCAGGAGCTCTTGATGTCAGGAACAGGAACACACTGCGGTCTGGAGATAAGATAATCCTGGACACAAGCAGGTGTAAACAGTGGAGGTAAGCAAGACTTCCAGGCCTGAAGTGGTCTACCAAAACTCTGGGGGAGGGCATAAAAGACATCATTTCTGTTGGATATGATGGAATTGTTGCCAGTAAAGTAGAGTTGTTGCAAGTTAAGATCTGGAAAAAAAAGCATTTAAAGATGGGGTGAGGTGAGAAGCAAAGAGAATTGTTGAGAAGAATAAACTGGTTAAAAACAAGCCAAGGAAAAACTAAACGTGAGCACTAAACTATAGTTAACAATCCTCTGTGTGCGCTCAACTTCAACTTCAACTTACAATGTTATTTATTTCACACGTCATCATTAAATGTTCAAACACAATTTCATGAGGCACAATGATATGATAAATCATATACAGGCCGCATGAAATGGGGAACCCCAAATAAGCTACTAAAATCTTTTCAGAGGGGGCCCGAAAACAATAAACATACAACAATTAACATACCAACCAAAAACTCAATTTACCATGGACAAAATAAAGACATTTACAAAAAAACAACAAAAAAAACAACAAACAATCCCACCACAAATTTTAGCACTTACAGAATTATCAACAAGATGCAGAAAGCAGTTTTTCCTTGAGACTTTTCTTGAAGATGGAGACAGAATGCAACAATTTCAACTTCTGCAAGTACCAATGGTCAAGGTTACAAAGATGTAAGTCTATAAGCTTATTTGATATGAGAGCTAGGACATGAAAGGGAATAGAGCGGGGCAGTGGCATGCAGTAAAGGACTGCATGTTGGAATTGAACCTGCAGCTGATGTGGCAAGGACTGAGCCTCTGTACATGGGGCTCACGCACTACCAAGTGAGCTATCCATGCACCCTATGTCTGTAAACTTGCGTACAACAGTAGTTTTGGGTACTAATTGTAGGCTGTGTCCTACTTCCTCTCCATCTGCTGTTGATTCTGCCTAATGCACAATGGTTGTTTTATGTTTAATAGTGTGGACTATTAGTGTGCTGTATGTTTAATGTTTGATCAAATCCATTATCATGGTTGTGTTTTAATGTTTTGGAGAGGTCAAAGGCAAATTTCCACCAAGGTGGACAATCTATCTATTGAATTTCTAGTTTTTATTCTACAGCTCCTGAGGGGACATTATTGTTTCTTTAGCAGCTAAATGGTCCAATATGTTTAGCAGCTAGTGGCTAACTTTGTTTTGTCACTAAGAATATTTGCTTTCATATTACATAATTATCTATAGTTATTGAAGAAATGTTGATTATAACTGCTTTAAAGGATAACATACAGTAATCAATATTGTCTATATCAAGTTGGGCTAGGAGCTACGTCTTAAGCTGCCATCTCCGTCCAGCATGACTCCCAACACTAATGTATAATTAACTTTATTATTATTTAGATCACTGATTGCTACATCATTATGTACCTTTGCTGCCATTAATGATTTTATACCTTTATAATTAAACTAAGGTTTACAGTTGTCAAGGTCAATTTCCCTAACTTACAGGGTACTTTTCATACAAATGTACCTTTTTTATGCAGAGTGTGTGTGTGTACAGTAACATTATGATGTTCACAAGACTCATAGATATTTTTTACTATGATTGATTTGACCAGCAGCTCAACTAACCCACGGTTAAACTTGCCTTATAACCCCAGCTGTATGGGTAGTCAACTAATCTAATCACTCCCTGCTGCTAACAGACAACACAGACCTATCTCCACAGTGCTGCAGAAGAAGGTCTGGCTACTCCACAGAATATTCCGGGATAGGATAAAAACATGCTGTCGTGTATTTATTATTTTTTTGGAGGGGCATTTTTAGGCCTTTATTGTAAGGACAGCTGAAGAAATGAAAGAAACGGGAGAGAGAGGGGTAATGAAATGCAACAAAGGGCTGCAGGTCGGAGTTAAACCCGGGCCCGCTGAGTCGGGGAGGAAACCTTAGGCGTCCGAATTCACATAGTTATGACTTTAAATTGACAGATATATCACAATTTAAGATAAAACAATTACATCATGTTAAGGCAATTATCTCATCCTAATAGCTAATAATGATGAGCTATCTGGACGCTCTATTGGCATTTCTTTAAACCAATCACAATCATCTTGGGCGGCGCTAAGCGCTGGACGGAGTAACGGTGCTTCTGCAAAATAGTCTCAGCAAGGAACATGTGCACGTAGGGAGACGAGCTGTGGAATTAAAATGGCTGAAAAAGGAAAAAATATAATTTGATTGTTGGTTCTCACTTGTAGGCTGTTACCTGAAGCAACTACAGCCACAGTTGATGCTAAAAAAGCAACTACAGCAAGCTGCTCCCTATGTTCTTGCACACATATTCTGTATACTACAGTTACACGTGAGGGGGGAATAGGTTATACTCCTGGGTACATGTATTCTGGCCAGGAAAGTGAGAAGTGTGTCAGATTAATGATTTAAAGCATCTCATTAAGGCAGTAGATGAATATTTTCTCCACTAAGGATGAGCAGTCAATATCACTTATTGAAGTATAACATTGAGCTATGCTCCATTTTTTAATTGAATTGCTTTACTTTGAGATGTATGGTGAAAGCATAACTCTCAGTGGAAATGGAGATTTTGAACAAGGCAAAGAACTAGCAAACCATTTTTCCCCCATGAATCTGAATTGCATCCATCAGATGTTTTCTATTTTTGTGCAATTCTTTTGCTTTAGGTCCGTAAAGCGGCCGGTACAGCATTTATTGTCCTGAAATGCTGATACAGAGGATCCCTTGGGACGCCAGTTAAGAGACTGCGCTCAGCACTTTGTAGAAATGTAAACTTTGTGAAGTTAACTAAACTTACTTTTAAATATGGCAGTTCTGTTTTGCTAACACCTCATGATAAACAGAGATGCCTATGCAGCTTTCAATATTAACTATTTCTTTGCTCAGTTGGCCTGAAAAATATACGGCAGTTTTTTCACCTGATTATGAAATGCGCTCTGAATGATTTTCTTTTTTTAAAGATTATTTTTTTGGCCATTTTAGGCCTTTATATATAGGGTAGCCGAAAACAGGAAATGAGAGAGAGAGGGGAATGACATGCAGCAATTTAAATTGACAGATATATCGCAATTTATGTTAAAACGATCACGAGTTTAAGTTAAGGCAATCAACTCATCCTAATAGTGACAAACTAAGCTTCAGGCTGCACTCTGAGATCAATTGTACATGATGTCATATTAGGTCTCAGGGTTATCCGAATCCATTTATCCAAGCAGAATGTCAGACAACAGTGACCCAATTCTTACAAAATGTAGCGGATTGTACAGAGGTTGCTGAGGAGTTAAGGATTTTCAGTAGTGGCTTGACTCTGTAACAGTACATTAAATTTACCTCATGTCAGTATAGGGTCACCAAAAGAATCCCCCGGCCCCATCAGGCCACAACTTTTACACACACATCTCTACCGTTGACTCCTTCGCCCCAGCGTACATGTTAACCCACACACACAAAGAGAGTGAACGGGGAGGCTCCCAGCACGTGGCAACCAAATTTTCCGCTGCAGTAAGCCCAGCTAATAGTACTCGAACAAATCATTTAGTATCAGTTCAATGAATGGGGCACGCTGTTCTCAAACTTTCCAGAGAGGTTAGAGGGAACCGTTTCCCAGGATCAGGCCTCTGGGGAACATTCTCAAAACATATTACCCATATGAGTGGGTAGATGGGTTCAGCTATCATTTTCATCAAATAAAGCTTTTGGGCATCATATAAACCCAATGTATAAAACTGAATTGTATTTGCTGGTGATCAGGATTTATGGAGGCTTGCAGTATGTTGGACCAGACTTTGTTCCAATCCAAAGCAGGGTCCAGGTCCTGGGATTTTGGCTCTCAAAGCATCTGATGCCACAGGTCTTTAACTACTACTATTTCAATCAGGAGAGAATTTGTTGAAAATATGCAACGGTTTATTTGTTGCATGTCCACAAGTTGTATTGAATCTTTGGGGATTAGACTCCATCACTGTGTAAATAATATTTTATAAAGAGAGTAGAGAAGCCACGGGTGGGCAGGAATATCCCCCGATGGAGTCTAGACACTGTTAGTGGTGAAGAAGTATGAAGACCAGAAGGAAGGAGCCAACAGGAATCAATCTGCTGGAGGAGGACCCGAGGTGCCGTGGATGACGACGACCGGAGGTGAAAGGGGTGGAGGAGGGTTGCACACTTTTCCTGGAATGACAACTGACAGCAGCAGAGAGAACAGATTTAAAGCAGGGATGCAATACTGGGATCGGCTCTTGGAATTCAAGGCCAATTCTGGTTGGTTTAACTAATAAAGAGAACATCCCAAAACAGCTGATCAGTTTAGGAAAGAAAGGTCAATGTTAGAAGTCGTCCTGAAAGAATTTACGCTGAGATTCATAACTAATCTTCCAGCAGTTCCTCCAGCGTGGGAAGAGGGCAGCCGAAGATCTTTTAGGCGGTGTTGATGACCCTCTGGAGCGCTGTCCTCTGATCCAGTATGCAGCTGGTGTACCATACGCACATGCAGTATGTTGGTATGCTCTCAATGGAGGCACGGTAAAAGGACACCAGCAGTCTTTGTGTGATGTTATTCCTCCGGAGTATTCTCAGGAAGTACAGTCTCTGCTGGGCTTTTTTTAGCAGCTCAATAATAGGCTCTCCTCGATGTGGACTCCCAGGAAGTGGAAGTCTGCCACCCTCTCTATGCAGTCCCCCCTAATCATCAACGGATATTGTATGCATTGACTGGGGGAGAACTTTAAATTTAATTTTTCTTGTGACAATGACAATAAAGACCTATTCTACTCACCAGTCTATAACTGCTATTCTTTTAGAGTCTGGAAACAAAGCCTCTTGTGCTTCTTGAGCTGCATAAAATCTTTTGAAGTGCTTGAGAGGACTTTGGCATGGAACTCCGCAAGCTTTAGAGATGATCTTAACTGGAAATAAAAGAATAAAGGTGGTGAATTGAATTGTGTACAAAGATCCCGGAAAGAGAACTCATGGGAGTTCTTAAATGTCTTTAGCCAACGGTACCCCAACTGCAAAAGGACAAAGATGTGGAAAATATTTTTTATTCCCTTTTGTTTACAGCTTTAGCAATAGTTTTAGTCTGTGGGTAACACTTTGAAAAAAACTGTATAGTTCTTGAGTAGTTTGAGTTAGCGCCAAATTAGAAAACTAACACGTATTTGTCACGGACTAATATGTACAGTAGTAGTATTATGCTGAGTTAAGGTGCTTAATATTTAGTATGGTAATTAAAAATAAATGCTTTGTCATTTGTTTGTTGTTTCAGGGACTTCTTCGTGAATTCTTAAGAGATTTAAGTTAATGGTGCCCCAAATGTGTAAAATATTTCTTCCCTTGGGTTTACTGCTGCGGCAACAGTTTTAGAGGAGGCAAATCATTAAAACTAACAGCTAAGACAGAGTCATAGAGGTCTAACAATTACTTTGAATGCACATCATTTACATCACTCATTGTCTGCAGCTGAGAATAACAGAATAATGACATCAGTTTAGCACAGTAGCTCCAGGTGTTATGTTACCCACAGGGAGAATTAAATAAAAGATAAATACAATGTCAGCCAAGGGCAGACAAACCCTTCATGACAAGTGTCATCTCTTCTTTGATTATAACACAGCCTGATCAAGCAGGTGGAGATTTAGGCACGCAGTGAACTAAAGAATGGTCGGCTACAACAGCGGTTCCCAACCTTTAACTTAATACATTCATGTACCCCTTCAGTAATGCCAAATGTGTTCTAAATGTATGACACTATTCATTATGTAAAAATAGATTTTTTTTTTTCATAAAATTGAACTGTCCATATCACCGTCTACGGTTAGTTTGGTCAACAATTGTACTACTACTTAGAGTAGAGCTGAATGTTCCAAATATTTATCTATTACTTTCAGCTTACTAATTTAACTGTTTAGTTAACCATTACAGCCTCTTGTGCAGTACTTTTAGATATTTATTTCTATTTATTTCTTCTTTACTTTTAGCTATTCTGTTTAAATGTCTGTGTACAAAGTGTACAAAGTACACATGATAATAGCAGAAGCACCCTCTCAGGTACAAGTACCCCTGGTTGGGAATCACTGGGCTACAAGTACAGTATAGCCTTTATATATACTTTAACATGCAAGGAGAGGACTGGTAATAAACCTGTAACTAATTTAACCCAAGTTTGATTTGGTAGATATACTGTCTTCAGTATTTTAAAAAATATCCATTTTAGGCTTGAATGGGATGGGATTAACAGGAGGTGGACCTTAATTTAACCACATTATGACATTTAATGTTATATTTAGAAGGTATTGTGAGAATTTGAATATAAGGGAACTAAGCTAATAGCAACAAGGTAAATCTGCAGTTCTATGCAACTTTTAGCTTCTTTAAGCTTGTTGTTTTAGGTTTCTGGTTTCTCATATTAAGGTGTGTTCAGACAGAAAGTCAAGCTGAATTTCATGAAACAGTTTCATCAAGTTGAAACATTATCAACACTTCTTAGCGTTAATTCACACCGCCGTGAGCTAAGTTGCGCCAAATCGCATGTTTCAGTTGACTTTGTATGCAAAATGGTATGCTAAACTTTGCTTTGCGTTCTGTCTGAATACAAAGTTAAAGTGCAGGCAGTCTTATTTCAGCCAATAAGCTCTTACAAGCATAGAGAGCACTAAAAAAAAAAAGAGAGTTGAAGCAAATTAGTTTCCAGTAAGGAAACATGAACATCTTGCAGCTACAGACCTTATATTTGGCTAAGGACACAAATATTTAATGTATATTCATACATTCATCAGGTGCCAAAAAACAATGCACTGACATGTACTCCTTTGTTGTCATTTTGAAAACAACTCCAGAGTTATTTGACTAATTAGGACTACTTCATATTCTGCTTCATTGAATTAGATTACTCAATAACATATGATAATTAAAGGGGTACTCCAGCAATTTTGTATTGCACATCCATAAAGTTGGGGGAATTAAGAGTTGTATTTAAAAAAAATGTAATAAATAAAGAGAAGACAGATTAAAGCGACAGAGGCCCAGATCCAGATCCAGATTAGTCCCAGAATGATTAAAATGAAAAACTGCTGGAACTTTGTTAGACTCTCCCTGTCTGGTGTATGCAGAGTCTCTCAAAGTCCATGACCCTAGTTCGTAATCCCGGAAGAATTTCCTAATTTTCCATCTACACGCCCAAGTCAAGATAACCCTGATGAAATCATGAAGTTTATTTTTTCTGGCTTTTAAAAGCTCCCTCCAACAGAACACATTCAACGGCTGTCTTCACAATATAAATGAATACATATAATCATACAAATAATTTGGACTTATGACCGTAGTGAGTTCTTCTGAGGGTTTGCCAGACTGCTGAGCTCTGCTCTCCTTTCCACCAATGAAACTCTGTATTTATCTTCAGTAGGCAAGCAATACAGAGGCTGTGATTGGTTTATGATTACAATCCAAATGTGGTTATTAATCAGTGTCGTCGTCATGCCTTATCATGAATAATAATGTGGATATTGTGCGTTGCACAAAGCCCAGATTTGTTTTACAGATGTGACTGTCTAGTACTATTATAGATTGTTCAGATTATCACTTTCCAAGTAATCCACTGCTCGGTCAAAGAGGGTAGAAAGCAACCAAACCATGTCAATCCTTTTGGCTAGCAGGGAGTTCTCTCTGTGGCCAGTAAATTGGTTTATTTATGACATGGTAGACTCAATCACAAGGTATGAAATCTGGCACATGAGCATAGTCAGTGTTTATTTTTCTATGTGTCTTTATACAGTCTTATTAAGTACAAAGCCAGCAGGCTACACCTAAGAAAAGCTATTGAACATAGTCAGATCCCACGGTGATATCTGTGTAATTTCTCCCATTTTCCTGCTACATAAGCTCCCAAATCTATAACAAGATTTCTTTAGAGGATAGATTGTTTAAATACGCATCAGCCAGGCAATGTTTGCAGCTTGTCTCCCGCTGCTCTGGGAGTTCAAGGGAAATCAATAGCGATGTAAGAGCTTGGTAACTGCAACTCAGCCCACACTCTTTGTATCTTTTCAGAATTAAAGCCATAACATGATCAAACTGGCCCGGGATGACAATAGAGGCCTCAGTGGAGCCTCACAGTTTTGAGAAAACCGGTGGCTTCCCACCTTTGTTGATGTTGTAGAAACATGACAGCATTGAACAGTAACATTTAATAGCAGTATTGGCATGCAAAGGATTTAAAATATCTGTAAACAGATTAAATACTTCAGCAACAAATACATCAGCAACAATATCTATAGGATGAAATAGATTTTTTTCTCAAACATAAATTACATTTTGATTAGACTTTTTACAATTTTTAAAGGTTCAAAGCAAGGTTTTCATTTATTTAAAGAACACCTTGTTTTGCACATGGGATAATGCAGACATTTCTTATTATTTCTCTTGTTCAAATGAGAAAAAACCCAGAAAAGACCAAAAAAAAACATGTGTGGGCAAGCGCCATGACATATTTGGGTTTGGACAAAAGCAAATAACAACTACAGTGCCCAACGCCATGGTTGTGAAGGCACATGTCAGCCAGTGTTACTGTGTAGCTCATTAATGTGTTTGTAATGGGCTAACATGGCTTTTTAGCCATGCTAGTCCACATTGTAGTCCAGGTATGTCTCAAGTATTAAATACATTTTTTAAATTTAAATTTGTCCAATACTTGGTTAGTGCCAAAATCAATGACATTACCATTAACCTTAGCGACACCTTGGGTTTAGTGCTAATCAGATTATGTTAGCATTATGTATGCTAAAATGCTTAACTAAAATGATACACATGTTAAAAATAATACCTGGTAACCATTAGCATCGTAGCCTTGGCATAGTGAGCATTTTAGCATAATGGTGTTAGCATTTAGCTCAAAGTTACAGCGTCACAGAGCTGCTAGCATAGCTCTAGTCCTTTAGGTCATTTTCTAGTTAGTTATGATTGATTGATTGATTGATTTGTACAGTCGCTGGTCGCTGCCTTCTGATTTCTGTCTGAATCAAACCCGGTCACACGCATTAAGAATAGCTATACAAAATATTTCTTCTATGTATACTCACAACACATTCTCACTCCCATCTCGTAAAATACGGACGCTTGGTCAGGTGCCTTTGTTTTTATTTTAGGGCAACATCCCTACATGGCATTTCCCCCTTACATACTACTCGATAAACCCCATCTAGATGCTGCTCTCCCCGATACGTTCTACACTCAAGCCGAAGGGCGCTTTTTTCATCGCATCACACGCAGATACTGCCCAAACGTCAGAGTGAGAACAGGTTGATTGTCATATTAGAAACATCAGTAACACATTAAGAGTTTCATAACCAGTTACAAACTCCTTGTAGTTGCTTTAAATAGCAGTCTGTGTTTTGGTATGGTTTTCATACCTGATGCTGACCGTACTCAAGTACACATTATCCGTACTCAAGACAGTATTTTCAAGTGGACAAAGTGTTCACACTATTTAAACAAACTGGACTTTTGGCTCAAGGGTTCCCAGATTCGGGCCTAGGCCCCTGATCTGAAAGCCCCCCTTAGTCTTGTTACAATAACTGAGGTCTATAGCACACAGGACAATATGTCACGCTTCGGCTACACAGGTAACCCAGTTAGTGGGATCCATTAACTTCAGGTTAGGGTCTTTTTCATTTTGGTTTTTTCATGGGATTTGTTGACAACAAGAAAAATATATAATGCCAGACTTACTGGGTGTTCCGACCAAAAAGTGCACTGTGTTTAAAAGAAAAAATTGGCAATGGTAGTTGAGGCATGTTGCTTTAAGTATCAGATGATGAAATGGGATCCAGAAAATCTAAAAAAGAAAATTTAGAAACAGATAAATACATTTGAAGTATAATAAGATTCAAAACAATGCACAATGACAATCTTTTCTTTTTATCTACCATAATCAAAACTAGAAGAAATATGGTGTTCTCATTGCAAAGTAATCAGCTGGGAATGTGTCTTTTATTTTTAACAATCTTGCATTTTTTTCCCTATAGTCACATAGTGGTATCATTAAAATTATTTTTTTTTTCACAAAATCTTATGTCTGAACACTGCCTTGCCGTTAAAATACAAACATTCAAGCTGTCCTACGAAATCAGTCTTTTGCTGCAGCTGAAGCTCCTTCATGCATTTTCTATCTGTCATGCATTTAAAATATCAGACTCATTTTATTGACATTTCCCCATTTTTGAAGCAACTGATGCCTCTTTAATGTTGCCTTTATCTTACTACCTTGTTGTAACAGAAATAACAGTTCCAAATACACGTTTACATGTATTTCACGAAGGAACTTGAGCACAAAGGGTAAACACGAGAAAGCATAAAAATGAAAGTCTCATTTTGCCATGTAAGATGCTCATCTTCCTCCTAAAGCCACAGGAGGTTCTGACAGTAACGAATAAATACAGATGTGAGGGTGTCTACTTTGCACAGTCTCAAACGGCAGCAACCAGCGTCTCCTTCAGTGGCTGCTGGTGCACACACACGTTGAACTGCAAATATAAAAGTATCTTCAATCTTCTTCATCCTCTTTAACAGTTGGGGGGATGAGAAGATCCGATTCTGCTCATGTTTTTGTCATCTCTAACAGGTTCCGTCTGTCCTTTCTTTGTCTTCCACCACAGCTCGGTCATATCTATCAGGGTGACAAAGGACAGGCTATTAATACTGTGGTTGTAAATCCTTCACACACACACACACACACACACACACAGTTTGCAGAGCATGTTCTCTTTGGAAACAGCATGTAAAAATAGCATAGAAGCAGTTATCAGTTCCAGTGTGCATTCAGAAAGGTAGGCACAGTTATTTTTGGTACACACACACACACACACACACACACACACACACACACACACACACACAATTATAGCATGACTTAGGCTATAATTGGTAAACAGGATTGCCTGGCAGAATCAGATGTGAACTGTGTGTGTGTGTGGCATCTTTGGTTTCACTGCCATTATTGGCACTTTCACACCAAAACAGTTTATCCTCTTACATATATACATACATACACACATATATATATATATATATATACACACATATATATATATATATATATATATATATATATATATATATATATACATACACACACACACACACACACACACATATAACCGCTTCAGATGAAGCACATTTCCCCAGGGTGGAGATTTTGCTGAGCTGTAGGCTTAGTCATAGTCGTTTTCATCCAACTAAGAGTTTCCTAGAGTTTCTTTGACAAAACTAAGGACATATTTTCATAAGTCAAAATGCTAAACCACACTTATTTTAACTGTATGGATGTTGGATCACAGACTTATTTTCAAAAAAGATTAGCTTCTATTTGTGGCTGCCTTAGTTACCGAAACAAACAAATCCCAGAGACGGAGAGTGTAGGTATATATAAGGAGATAACATAGGCACAGGCTAATTACTGCTAACTTACATGCTAGTTAAACCTAAACAGCTGATGTAAGTCTAAACTGTCTGCGAGCTTACCCTGTACTATACGGTAATTCCTCTACTGTGCAACAGTAAGTCGCGTGGTTATGACACAATCGTTAGCCTATTTTTCCAAAAGTGTCCGCTACGAAGCCATAATATGAATTACAAGGTAAAGGAGCCTTTTATACATTGTCTTGTTTCTTTAGAAATAAACAACGGACAAATAGAGTCTTTAAATGCTTCAGATGTAAAGTTATTTGCTGTCAAAATGAATGGAGGTCAATGGAATGCTAACGACGGGTTATGGCTTCATAGCATCAAAATGGAGCCATAGGACCTCCACTTAGAGAGGAGAGGCTTACCTTCTAACAAAACAGGAAACAGAAACACACTACTACTCAGAATAATACACCAAACATCCAAACAGAAACATAACCAGTCCTCAGAATGATACATAATCAAAACAGAAAGATACCCCATAACAACAATCAATATACAAAACAGGAAACAAAAACCCACAGTACAGAAACAAACAGTAGGAAACAGAAATATACACAACCACAACAAAAGCTACTTTAAAACACAAAGCTACTTCTCATTGGCAGCAGTTGTAGTAGCATACACAGGAAAAGTAGCTTAACAACTCATTATCTCTCTGCTCCACACCGTCAAACCAGCATCGCTGATGGATTCTCTTCCAAATTAGTGCAGAATCTGCCTTTGTGGTGAATATTTTCTTTTTCTAGAGAAAATAAAATGTAGCATTAGCTTGTGCTACCATGCTTCTTAATGGAAAAAAGCTGGCTACTGGAAATAGCAGTATGGTTTGCTATAAAAAATAATTTATACTGTTAATTGATCCCCAGTAGAGAAATTACAATTTACACTCCATTTTGTTAGTAATCACTACACACAAGCCTGAAAGACACACACTATTCATGCACAAATAGAGAGATGTCAGAGTGAGTGGGCTGCCAGTGCTGGACCAGCACCCTGAGCAGTTGGGGGTGGGGTATGGTGCCTTGCTCAAGAGCACCTGGCCAGGAGGTGAACTGGCATCTGTCCTGCTACCAGTCCAGTACTCGGTATTTTTGTCCATACTGAGAGTTGAACCAGCAATCCTCCGGTTCCCAACCCTACTCCCTATGGACTGAGCTACTGCCACCCAAAATGTACCTGAAAATGTAGTGTAAGCTCACAGCTATGTAGCGTCATCACTCCCTAACTCTTTCTACAACACTATGAAGGTCTTATCTACTATCTACACCTTTGTCTTAATCTGTATAGCCACTTTAAGGTCCCTATCTTGCACCCGGTGCAGAGCAAAGCCCAACGCAAAAGTCTTTTCTAGTTTAAGCCATACGCAGTTGTCAATTCCCCATCCCGTGCCCACGTCGTTTAAAAATCAACTGTACCTGCGTCCATCTGTGCACCCATGGGCGTGCTCGTCTTACAGGGCAACCTGATCTCACAGAATTCTGTGAAATGAACACGGCCCCTTAACTCAAAATCTATGACAGTTTCATCGAATTGCAAAAAGATCTGCGATGGGCCTAAGGAAGACTTCCGTGAAATGAACACGGATCGCCAAAAATCTGTGATGGGCCCAGGGAAGAATTCCGAGAAATTAACTTAATTTAAGGAAAAGGTCGTGGGTGGGCTTACGGTTCTGTGGCACGCGGGAAGAACGGTACGGATGGGTTTAGGAAAAGAAGAAAGCGACTTTAGGAAACATTACACACGAGACACAATACCCGGTCTCCTAGGTGAAAGGAAAGTCCTGTGTTTGACCCATCCACCACCCCAACCACAACCTGCTTTCATACTAATCACTACCATAGTCACTCCTAATGCTACGTCATCTCCTCTTTGGATTTACATTGTTTTCCATGGTGGCCACACAGACTTTTCCCACATTCCGTGACACCACCACGTAATACAGTGTTAACAGTTTGTGATCATTTCATGGAGATCTGTGAGACCAGGCTGTACAGGGAGGTGTGTTCAGGTGCATTGACCAGGTGTCATTCTTGATGCTACTATCTCAAACATCTCTCTCGGATAAGGCCGAGGATGTCTTGCTGCTTGTCTGTTTAATCTCTGGGAGCTCTGTTTTCTTCATTTTCCATCTTGTCGCCTTCCGTACTACTATGTGCTAACGTTAGCGCCATCAATCATTCATTAGATTGAATATGGTATTGATGATGGGAACAATAACGGTAACTCCAGTGAAATGATTGTAAACTTGTTAGTGAGGACTAGATTAGGACTGGATTTTAAATTGGTTCTGGTTTCCAATTTAGCCCCAGGTGTGTCTGTTAAAACACGGACGGAGACAACTTCCTCTGTGTCGATGCTTTATTAAATCAAGTAACGTGAAACCTAGGTAACAGGTGAAGAACACAAATAATAAAATCACTAGCTAACTTACTTTAAATGTGCAAGCACTATAGACCAATACAGCAACAGGCTTATATGAACTGACAACATCAGTTACACAACTTAAAGTTCTCAAAGACACACACACACACACAATCTGATTATCCTCCGGACAACTAGTCTCTTTTTCTCCGACATGACGACCTCTTGTACAAAACTAAAGTAACGAGCCAGTTTTGTAAAATGTAAGGAGTAGAAAGTACCGATATTTGTGTTAAAATATAAAGAGCAAAAGTCGGCATAAAAATAAATAGTAAAGTAAAGTAAAAATATCTACATAAGTACAGAAACAAAGTATTTGTACTACGTTACTTCCCATCTCTGATCATAATAGCAATGTGCCAAGGTACAAACGCGCCTGGAGAGATGACACTCTGATTGGTTGATTGCACGTTACGCCCACTTTTGTACTCCATATTACAACTCCTCTTGAGCTTATTCAAATCAAATGGAAGAGGGTCAGATGCAAATTCATTCATTCAGTGACTATTCATCTGCATCACAAGATATATTCAATTCAATTTTATTTATAGTATCAAATCATAACAAGAGTTATCTCAAGACACTTTACAGACCACACTCTATAATTTACAAAGACCCAATCAGGAAACCTCAGATATTTATAGAATTTGCTGATTGCTGTTGATTTGCTGATTGTTGAAGTAATTCGTTAATCAAAGGGTTTGTTATAATATATATATATATATATATATATATATATATATATATATATAATCCTCACTATGGGTAAGAAAAACTAAGGGGGAAAGTTGATCACCATAAAAATACATATATACTCAAATGCCAGTCATTAAAATCATATTATTTGTCTTAAACTAAAAGTTTAATATTGGCCATGTCAAGCTCACTGAGCTTCTTAATTAAAATTAAGAAAGGGTCCTTGGTAAAATGTATTAATGATACAAGAAATGGCAAAGATCAATGGGGAAAAAGGTGGCACAAAGTACAAATGAGATGGTAAGTGATATAATGCTTTTTTGAGCATACAGGTGCATTATTTGATATACACATTCCATTAGCAACACACAATATCATTATAAAAGCACACTGAATAATTAAGAGATATTTCTATATATTGTGGAAATATGTTCATTCTCTTTCTTAATAAGAGTTACAGATGGAACAATACCCTCTCATGTCTGTACTCTATGTTGTATATGTGATTTGAGACAGGCAATGGTTAGCTTAGCTTAGCACTAAAATAGAAACAGGGAAACAGTCCAAATATGTCTAATGAACATATTATGTTGTTTTATCAATCTTTAATAAACCCGAAGTTTCCTTGGCCTGGAGTTGTTCTTTGGACTTTGGCTACGTTGATCACGTAACTTCACGTAGCGTATGTGCTGCTCAATGTTTCTTTTATCTGGTTACAGCTGATGCGCACACACGGCGTAGGATCGTGTGAGTCCCAGGCAAGTTGCTGAGCTGTTGCTTTGGGATTGTTGTTGCTGTTCTTGAATGACCCAGTGGACAGGAACCAAGAAATGAAAACAAAAAAACTCTCAAAATGAAACTGCCAATGAGGGTCATTGACAGCCATTAAGTTGTTACCTTATATTGGTAGTTTAATTTAAAAGACATATAGAGACTGTATGATCCATTTCTGTGTAAAACGGCAGCCCACACCTCGGGTAAAAAAAATTAAAAAGAAGACTGTCCTATTTTTACATTCAGTGGTGCTCATAAGTTTACATGCCCATGTTGACTAAAAAGAGGAATACAAAAAAATCATCTTTTGTAAATAGATCTTAATGCCTTAATTTAAAAAAAAGGACAAATCCAACCTTTTAAGGACACCACTTTTTTTTGTGAATGAATAATGTATTGTAAATAAATAAATGTTCTTTAAAATACAGGGGACATAAGTATACACCCCCCTATGTTAAATTCCCATAGAGGCAGATTTTTATTTTTAAAGGCCAGTTATTTCATGGATCAGGATACTATGCATCCTGATAAAGTTCCCTTGGCCTTTTGAATTAAAATACCCCCCCCCATCATCACATACCCTTCACAATACATAGAGATTGGCATGGTTCTATTTCAGTTAGACTAATAGCTGGTTTGATTTGCATTGAGAGATGATTTTATGGAAAGTATCCCATGCCAATCTGTATCTATATGTATATCTGTATGTATGGTGAAGGGTATGTGATGATAAATAGTCTAGCATAATGGCCATAGATGTATTACACTGCAAATTAAATATCAAGATAAAAAAATAGATTTACATAGATAATTTATCTTGTTTTAAGAGTGAATTTTGAATTTTAAGGGTTCAACTTTACACTATAATCTTAAATCAAGCAGGCTTGTCAAGTGAAATGATCTTGCTGCATGGACAGATAATTTCGCTTGTTTTGAGTACCTTTTCTCTCAGATTTAGTGTTTTTATCTTGTTTTTAGACACCACTTTGTTGCAACAAAATATATTCACACACTCATCCTTTCTGCTACAAAAATATTCCTTACAGCCCAAAAAGCATTTTCCCAAAGACCACAGTTATAAAAGAGATGTCTTTAAAATACATACACACTGGATGCAGGATTAAAAAATGGCAGTTGAATGTAAATTGGCCAATTTTGTGCATAGGCAAAAAGGTTTTTCTAAATAAGTATAATGTTCACCATCTTAGTTTGCATGCTAACAATAGCTTATTAATTCAATTCAATTTTATTTATATAGCGCCAAATCAGTTCTCATTGCGCTCTTCATAAAAGAGCAGCTCTAGACCGTACTCTGTGATGTTATTTACAGAAACCCAACAAAACACATTAGCACAAAACACCCACTAATTCATTTTTTTTGCAGTATTGGATATGTTTTTTGACCTGATGATTGCACTACTAGATGAAATATCGGGGGTTCACCAAGGTCAATAGAATTCATGCTCCATGAATGTCATGGTAATCCACTTAATAGTTTAGATACAGTGAGGAAAATAGGTTTTTGAACACTCGAAGAACTTTAAGTTCTCCCACTTAGAAATCATGGAGGGGTCTGAAATTGTCATTGTAGGTGCATGTCCACTGTGAGAGACATAATCTAAAAAAAAAAAACAATCCAGAAATCACAATGTATGATTTTTTAACTATTTATTTGTATGATACAGCTGCAAATAAGTATTTGAACACCTGTCTATCAGCTAGAATTCTGACCCTCAAAGACCTGTTAGTCTGCCTTCAAAATGTCCACCTCCACTCCATTCATTTTCATAAATTAGATGCACCTGTTTGAGGTTGTTAGCTGCATAAAGACACCTGTCCACCCCATACAATCAGTAAGAATCCAACTACTAACATGGCCAAGACCAAAGAGCTGTCCAAAGACACTAGAGACAAAATTGTACACCTCCACAAGGCTGGAAAAAGCTATGGGGAAATTGCCAAGCAGCTTGGTGAAAAAAGGTCCACTGTTGGTGCAAACATTAGAAAATGAAAGAAGCTAAACATGACTGTCAATCTCCCTCGGACTGGGGCTCCATGGAAGATCTCACCTTGTGGGGTCTCAATGATCCTAAGAAAGGTGAGAAATCAGCCCAGAACTACACGGGAGGAGCTGGTCAATGACCTGAAAAGAGCTGGGACCACCGTTTCCAAGGTTACTGTTGGTAATACACTAAGACATTATGGTTTGAAATCATGCATGGCACGGAAGGTTCCCCTGCTTAAACCAGCACATGTTAAGGCCCGTCTTAAGTTTGCCAATGACCATTTGGATGATACAGAGGAGTCATGGGAGAAAGTCATGTGGTCAGATGACACCAAAATAGAACTTTTTGGTCATAATTCCACTAACCGTGTTTGGAGGAAGAAGAATGATGAGTACCATCCCAAGAACACCATCCCTACTGTGAAGCATGGGGGTGGTAGCATCATGCTTTGGGGGTGTTTTTCTGCACATGGGACAGGGCGACTGCACTGTATTAAGGAGAGGATGACCGGGACCATGTATTGCGGGATTTTGGGGAACAACCTCCTTCCCTCAGTTAGAGCATTGAAGATGGGTCGAGGCTGGGTCTTCCAACATGACAATGACCCGAAGCACACAGCCAGGAGAACCAAGGAGTGGCTCTGTAAGAAGCATATCAAGGTTCTGGCGTGGCCTAGCCAGTCTCCAGACCTAAACCCAATAGAGAATCTTTGGAGGGAGCTCAAACTCCGTGTTTCTCAGCGACAGCCCAGAAACCTGACTGATCTCGAGAAGATCTGTGTGGAGGAGTGGGCCAAAATCCCTTCTGCAGTGTGTCAAACCTGGTGAAGAACTACAGGAAACGTTTGACCTCTGGAACGGCAAACAAAGGCTACTGTACCAAATATTAACATTGATTTTCTCAGGTGTTCAAATACTTATTTGCAGCTGTATCATACAAATAAATAGTAAAAAAATCATACATTGTGATTTCTTTTTTAGATTATGTCTCTCACAGTGGACATGCACCTACGATGACAATTTCAGACCCCTCCATGATTTCTAAGTGGGAGAACTTGAAAAATAGCAGGGTGTTAAAATACTTATTTTCCTCACTGTATTTCAGTCTCGAACAAAGCCGCAAGCATGGCTATTAATTCAAAAGATTATATAATTTCACTACAAAGTCTTACTGAAAGTATTGGACCAGAACGACACTTTCAACTTCCATCCGTAATGAAGTGTGTGTGCGGGAGAGACTTGTTTGTTAGCATGAACAGATGCAGGTTGAAGACATGCTCTCGTCACTCTTTCCACATCCACTTTACAAGAATCTCTCACTGGAACATCCAGCATCCTTCTGGCCTGTAAATGTGAGAGCTCTATCATTAAAAGGTACCAATTACACACTCACGCACACACAAAACTTGGCCCACAACAGGGGCACTTTAAAGACCTTTCCTTCCCACTGTGATGTGCTGTTGCGGTTGACATAAAAAAAGCTGAAAGAGAGAATCTACACCATTCAACACCTTTTATATAGACCTTAGTGGTCCCCTAATACTGTATCTAAAGTCTTTTATATAAATCTAGCTAGACTGATTGATCTTAGTGGTCCCCTAATACTGTATCTGAAGTCTCTTTTTTTATATAGACAGTTACCAGTTATTACATGTGGCAAAGACCTTTGGCTGATAAGATACAGTGCAAATGTGAGCAATTTGTCTGCTCAGTAACAGTTCATTAGGCAGTTATGGGTCATGCATGGCACTGAACATTGCTCATTATAAAAACCAAAACTCTGTTGGACTCACACGATCTAATGCATCTGTTCTTGTACTTTATCTGCTGTAAGACATATGGACTGATAAAGCCCTAAAAATTACTATTAGCACATTACATTATGCATCCTGCAAAATAATTGTAAAGGTCCCATGACATGGTCTGACTTTTAAAGACCAGTGGTCCCCAATACTGTATCTGAAGTATCTTTTATATAGACCTTAAATAACACTGAACTTTTATATCACCCCACTGTATCCAACTTCATAGACCCTGAGTGGTAAGTCTGTGTTAGAGGAGTATATGCAAACAATGAATGGAATGACTTTAGTTTACTCAGTTTGTTATCTGTAAGCTTTTCATTGAAGCAACTTGAGCAGGAATATTTCACTTCAATTTTTGGGATATTCATGTCAATATGGCAGCTCCTGATGGAAATGGATGAACTGGAAATTATTATTCTCTCTATCTATTATATTATATTATTATCTCTGGCATGTCTTCTTGTTTTCATGGCATTTCACCATTGATGGAACTCTGCACTTTACTTTGTATGGTGTGGATTTGGTAAATACTTATGTATGATTGGAAGGTGGCTACTTTATTATGACAAGACAACCGTTTTTTTGCTGTCTTTCTCTCTAGTGTCTGTATTGCTTCCTGCTGGTTGTTACTCTTAGTTGAAGACCCTGAAAACATATTCTCCCAGCTTCTATCAGCTACCTACTATAAACAATGAATGTAATTAACGAATGTCCTCCTCAGGATGGATTGCAATCACTTTGTTGTGACCTTAATTTTTTATCTAGCGCCATCGTCAGGTCAAAATCCCCAAAAAAGGTTTCAGTTCTTTGGTTTTTAACCAAATACCTGCAAAACGAATGCCATTCCCACCAGGGGGATGAGTGGACAGCTGCTTTAACTGGCTAGTTGAATGACATAATGCCATAAAACATTAATTATTGATTTGTCGTCAGATGCTTAGACTGCTTTACTAGCTCATACACAGTGTTAGGGAGTAGCGGAAAACATGTACCGGCGTTATGTATTATGTATACAAATTATGAGTAAACAAATTGAAGTGGTCATCCATTCCTTTAATTTTAGTCTCAATAATTCCTAATTTCTGCTTTTCTAACTCAAACATTAGGTATAATTTCCTATAAATGAGGTTTATTGACCATGAATTCCAAAAATAACTGTAAAACTAAAGTTAATAAGTTAGTGTTACGTAGTGTTAAACGTCAAAAGAAAGTGACAAAAATGTTGAAAGAGGGACAAAAACGTAAGAAAAAGTTAAAAACATTGACAAAAAGTGTCAATTGTCAATTTTGACGAGAACACAAGGGTTAAGGGAACTCCATGCATTTCCCAGAAGCCCCAATATGAAAATGAAAAAATGAGCCCGGTAGACGTATAGATGGAGCCGGAACCGGCACAACAGAGCCAGGGTAGGAATGCCTTTCTATCTTGAAAATTGATGCAGTTCTGGACAACAAATACAAAAATCTATCTTCTGGTTCATGTACACATTCAGCCAGTTGGAACAGAAGAAGACACCAGAATAGGCCTGTTTAGTCAGCAGTATTTGATGGCTGCATTCTTAAAATTCAATTCAATGTGGAAGTAATCAAAGTATTCAGAATAAATTACTCAGATTGACTAACGTAACAGAATCCGTTACAAATGACTGTTTTGGGCATGTATTCTGTATTCTGTAATGGAATACGTTTTGAAAATATGTTTCCCCACACTGTTCATAGCCTATGCTAGGGAACACACACTATGAACTGCATACAGAGGCTGTATCATTATTGCCAGTCATATTTCCTCAGTAATAGTCATGTTATTGGACTGTTTAAATAGCAGTGTGGAGAAAATAAAAACATGAATGACACTGTTACCCCGGCCCTTAGTCCAGCAGTTCATTGGTTGACAAGAGATTGCTATGCATGTGGCTCTGAGCCCCATTGATGTCTCTGCTCCATTATCCCTTCTATTTTGTCACTGTGCTGCTCCGTCACACCTCTCTCGCTCTGTCAGTGGCAGCCAAACAACCTTATAGCCCACTTGGCAGCAGCTGTGAGGCAGCGAGGAGCAGATTTGCCCTCCATTGCCAAGGCCTCATCATCAAGAGCTCATCAGGGACCATGAGTGGATATGCTGAGGGAAGTAATGGTTCAGTGACTGACGGTGGTTTCCTCTGCCATTTCCTGCAACTCCACAGATGTTAAAAGAAGCAACCTTCAGTATGCTTGTGACACGCTGCATTTTTAACCCTCTGAGGTCTAAAGGCATACATCACACATCTGCTTAAATTTACCTGGTTAGGTTAACATACAACTGATCCCCATGTGTTTCATATCAAAATGTTCAGAACAAACTCAGCTTACCGCTTAGCGACGCCCACATTTTTTCTAGAGCAATGTGTAAAGAGATAATTTGGCCTCAAATCTCTTTTGAGTTTGCCAAAGTCTCAGGTTGTATATGATTGAAGTAGTAAATCAATGTCTGAAATGCAATTTTGTTTATATCGTTTTTTGAGGACTTGCCGAGTCTGTCCTCAGAGGGTTAAAGAATTGTATTATGGTTTTTGAATTGTTGAAAGGAGCATTTGGCTACCAGGGATTCAGTTGACTGCAAAGTTGAAGCTTCTAGGCAGCAGATGGGCAAATCTCCTCCATGGTAGGGCTGGCAGAAAGATTACCAGGGTAATTATTGTGGCCATCGGAGCTGTTATTGCTATTCATTATCACACACCCAGGATCACATTCAACCTATGTGGCAGTCAATTTAAATTTGAAATTAGTAACTTTTGGATGAAAAATGCCTCAAGAGGTGCAGAAAATTAAATCTTGCGTGTGTGTGTGTATGGTTGGGCAGGGGTGAGATATGCTGAATGTCTGGGTAAAAGATGGGTTTAAAGTTCCAGTTCTTGGAACATGAGGGCTTGTGTGCCAGTGTTGCTGGTTCCCTGGCTGTTACGGCTTCTGATTCTCTCTCTCTCTCTCTCTGGCAAGACACACAGTCCTGGCTTATCCCACCTGGCTTAACACACTGGCTGGTTCTTATCTTTGGCTTGCAGCACTGCAGGCCACGACCGCTCATGCAACTACACCAATGCACACAGTCCACTAATAATGAGAGTGTGTCGATAGAGTGTGTGTGTGTGTGTGTGGACCAGGTTTTACTACATTTGTGGGGACCAAAAACTGGAAATTCAGTATACTTATGGGGTCCTGACAGCTTTGTGGGGACAAAATGCTGGTCCCCATAACGTTAAAGGGCTGTTTGAGGAATAAGACTTGGTTTTAGGATCAGGGTTAGAATTAGGTTATGGTTAGGGTTAGGGTTAGGATTAGGTATTAGGGTGTAAAGATTTTAATTTTGTGGCACTGGCCTAATGATCTGAAGAAGAGTATGTAAATGGAGTTCTGGAAAGCTTGGGTTTTATAAATTGTCTCAGTGGAAGGACTGTATGTCTATATATGGTAGGTGGACCGGTAGTGTAGGGGTTAGTTTGGCCACTCTACAACCTGGAGGAGTGGAGTACGAGAACCAGATATGGTAAGGAGACTGGACTGCAGGGCAGTGCAAAACACACTATGGGCTTTTGTATATAATTGTAATAAAAATAATAAAAATAAAAAATGTTTGGAAAAAAGGATTTTAATTTTTTTTTTTTATAGACGGCCCCGCAACAAAAGATCTGAAAGAAAAGTCAAAATAAGTGCTCCAGTCCTAGATAAAACAAAGAGTAACACATTATTGTCATGCACACATCTAAAAAAGTACAATAAATATAAATAGAAGTGCTGGATAAGTCAAGGTGCCAGTAAAATCATGCCACACCCCCAGCTGGCACTGGGATAAATAAATAAATAAATAAATAGATACATAACATAAATACAGGCAAATTGATATAAAGCATGCAAGAACAAGGCATTTCATAAGTGCTAAAAAAAGTTACATATCCAGGAGAAGTAAGCATGCAAAACACCTCTAATTAGTAATAACTCAAATAAGAAATTATATAAAAAAACATGCTTGAATATACGTATGCATTAGGTTAAATGAAGCACATATAAAATGGAAGGAGACAAGATAGGGTGGGGGAAACTCCGATGTTCCTCCCCTGGAAGAGCAGCGTTCAATCCCACGCCAAGGAGGTGGGAGGAGGGGAGCTGCAACGCAGGTCAACCCCAAAAAAAAACAAAAAAGAGAAGAAAACAAAAAATAAATAATAACTTTTCTTGAGGCATCTCTAAATTGGGGAGATAATAAATCATTCAAGCCGGTGGGGACAGGGGATTAGGATTAGAGTTAAAATTGGGATTAGAGATTAGGGTTGAGGTTAGGGGGTTAAGATTGGGGTTAGGGTTAGGATTAGAGTCGGGGTTGGGATTAGGATTAAGGGTAGGATTAGAGTTAAAATTGGGATTAGGGTTGGGGTTAGGGGTAGGATTAGAGTTTGGGTTAGGATTAGGGGTTATGGTTGAGGTTGGGGGATTAAGGTTGGGTTTAGGGGTTAGGGATAAGGTTAGGAGGTTGGGGTTAGGGTTAGAGTTAAGATGGGGGAATAGGCCATTAGGATTATGGTCAGAGGTAGTGTGAGTGAGGGCATGTATTGTACTATTTTTGACGGTGCGGAGAAACCGTTTGCTGTAGCCTCTAGTCCTGAGGCTTTTGAATAAGGAGTTGATGGCTATCTGAAAGTCTTGTGGGCGGGAAGATAAGCGGTGGAACCTTATGATTTGGGATTTGATGATGCCTTTACATGTGTGTTTTGGATGGTAGCTTTTTTTATGGAGAAGAGCATGCGTATCGGTGGGTTTAAAGTAAACCTTGGTGAGAAGACAACTGTGCGATGAATTGATTGGCTGGAAGAAAACTGTGGTGTCCAGAAAGTTAATCTGTGCTGCGTCTAGTGTGTATTTGACCTTAATAGAGGGATGATGATTATTCAGAGTTTCAATGAAGTCCGGGAAGAGGGAGATGTTGTGTGTCCAGATACCAAAGATGTCGTCCAAAAAAATGGAGGTAGAGGAGAGGTTGGTGTGGGCATTTAGCCAGAGCTTCCCGTTCCCATTCACTCATATAAATGTTAGCATAAGATGGTGCAAACCGTTGTCCCATGGCTGTGCCATGGATCTGGAGATAGTATTTGTTATTAAATAAAAAGTCATTGTTACTGAGACAGAGATTCAAAAGTTGCAGAATTTCTTCCTCCGGTCTCTCTGGATTAGGATGTTTATGGAAAACCGCCTTTACTACCCGTAATCCCAATGTGGTGTTTATGTTTGTATATAAGCTGTCTATATCAATGGTGAAGAGATGGGAGTGTCGGGGGACCTTCATGTGTCGGATAATATCGAGGAAATGGTAGGTGTCCTTTATGTAACTTGGATGTTGAGTGGAGAGGGGACCAAGGAAATGTTCAATATATGTGGAGATGTTATAAGATGTGCTACTACAGTCGGAGACTATAGGTCTGCCAGGACGAACTTTACAGGGAATGGTCCAGGTGCATGGGTCTTTATGGATTTTTGGTAAAAGATAGAAGTATCTTGGGCGCGGGTGGTCCGGTCCAAAGAGGTGGTCCCTCTGTTTGGCAGTGATGTATTTCTTATTGTGAAGTGATTGAATGATGGCCCTAAGTTTTGTCTGAGTTTGCAGTTGGATGCTTGATTGAATGGGTTGGTAATGTTTGGAGTTAGATCGTTGCCTGTTGGCTTCGGTGAGGTACTGGCTTCGATCCATGATCACGATCTTTGATCCTTTATCAGCTGGTTTGATAATGATGTTCGGGTTCTGTCGGATTTGTGAGAGGGCCCTACGCTCATCTTCAGATAAATTGTCAGGGATCTCCGGCGGTGGTCGGTATGATCGGAGAGTCTGTTTATTGTTCTGAATGAGTCTTTTGATTGCAGGGTCGAGTTGATGGTATGATGGTTCCCAGTTGGATGGTTGAGTAAACGGGTGAGATGAGCAAGGTTGGGTGTGGGTGTGAAAATGGCCAATTAATTTAATGTGTCTATGGTATTTGTGAAGGTCCCTGTGAAGTTCCTGCCAGTCAAAGTGAGACGGTTTTGGAACAAAGTAGAGTCCCCTCTCCAAGAGTGACAACTGTATGGATGATGGATTGAAGAGTTTGGATAGGTTTAAGATGTTCGAGGATGAGGTCCAGTCCAGGTCTCGGCCAGTAGTAGCATCAAGTGGAGGGTCTGGTGGATTGATTTTGTAAGTGTAAACGGTGTCCGGGTTGGGTTCTGGGTGTTCCATAAATTTAACTGTTGGCACCAGTATTTGAAAATTGTCTGAGCTGTATCCGTTGTCCAATGGATATTGTCGGGTTGTGTGGTGAATGTGTCATGTGGTATTTCTGACAGAAACGGGAAATATGTGGCTATGGTGTTGTTAATTAGTGTGAGATTGCTCTGTTGCGTGTGGGTAAGATGTGGTGAAAAGTTCATAATAGGAAAATAAATATCTGCATTGGGGAATGTGTCCGTGGCCTGTTTGTAGAGGATTTTTATTATTACACTATTTTGGGATGTGGATTGGAGCAGTTTTCTTGCAAATTTCGATGAAATGGTATAATTTGGCTCCCGGGTAACTGTCCAGTTGGATGTT
This sequence comes from Etheostoma perlongum, assembly GCA_026937815.1. Lineage (NCBI taxonomy): Eukaryota > Metazoa > Chordata > Actinopteri > Perciformes > Percidae > Etheostoma > Etheostoma perlongum. Next base: position 23,452,687 of record CM049391.1, on the reverse strand, counting down.
GGGGTTGGAGTGAGATGGAATCCGGATGATGTTGGAGTCGCCGAGAATCAGAACTTCTTTTTTGCTTTGGAATGACCAATCAGTGACCTTTCGAGTAGGGCGGGCCATGTGGTAGATGGGTTTATATGTTTTGGCATGCAGAGATGTGGATGGGCAGAAGAGAGGGGAGGGGGGAGTAGAAATTGGAACATCAGTTTGGGCTGTAGGGTTGCCGGTGTCCAGGGTTACATGGCGAGGCGGGGCAATCACTGAGGGTTGCCGTGGTGAGGCTTCAGAGTGCATTTTCTCAATGTTGGCAGTTTTAGCCGTCTGAGTGTCATTCATCATGAGAGTTCCCGCTCCAATAAGACTTGGTTTTAGGATCAGGGTTAGAATTAGGTTAGGGTTAGGGTTAGGGTTAGGCATTTAGGTTTGATGGTTAAGGTTAGGGTAAGGGGCTAGGGAATGCATTATGTCAATGACTGGTCCCCACAAAGATAGTGAGACACTTTTGTGTGTGTGTGTGTGTGTGTGTGTGTGTGTGTGTGTGTGTGTGTGTGTGTGTGTGGGCACGTGTGCCTTTGTTTACACATTTGTGCTTTAACTCTGACAGGAAAATGTGTGCTTTTCTTTTGTATTTAAATTGTCAGCTGCATGAATACTGTATACCAAGTAGCAGGGGAAAGACTTTTCTACTCTATCTATACTACCAGATACTTGCAAAAAATGTGTGTCATTTCAATTTTAACTTTACAAATTAGAAATGCAGGTTATATAACATGTCTCACTCTAGGCATTAGGGTGCATCAAAAAACACAATTCTTGAATTCTGATATGGCTGGGTGCTAAAAGTGTTCCAATATATGTAGAAACAACACATGCAAAATATTTTTCCAATACATGATGATTTAGGGGTGCCACCACACATCTGTTTTTGTTGGATAAAGTGGTAAACAGTGCTCAATGGTCGCCATGGAGATCTGAGGTAAACAACACTGCAGCTCAAGAAAACTAAGGTGATCTTTCTGTTGCTTGGTGTCGGAGAGTGATGAGGAGCCAGAGGAGAATACTAATACAGTCTGTCCCCCATCTGAGGGCGAACCATCCCACAAGTGTAAGAAGACTGGAGCAAGTGTCAAGCGTAAGAAGACTGGAACAAACGTCTTCATTCCACATAATATCCTTAGCCGACCAAGTGTCGTGTCACTGGCTACAAGGTTGAAGATGTCACCAATGCAACAGGCTGCCTTCACGCGTGGCCTGGTTGCAGAGTCAGGCGGGGAATGTACACATCTCTCTGCATCTTATGCAACAGCTGACCGAGCAAGACGCCAAGTGCTGGAGACAATCAGTGAGGAACAGCACAAGCAGTGGACACCACCTCCATTGTGCACCCTACACTGGGACAGCAAGTTAACACCGATGCTCAGCAATGTGCGCCAGTTGGAGGAGCGTCTTACAGTGGTGGTTGGAGATGCAGAGCGGCTGAAACTGCTTGGTGTCCCAGCGTATACAAAGCAGACCAATGAGGCATGTGGAGTGATCATTGCCCGGTTGACATGCAAGTTGCTGCAGGACTGGTGCTGCACTGACCAGGTTGTCAACATGGCATTTGATACCACTGCGTCAAACACCGGCCATCTCACAGCAGCCTGCGTTGCCATACAGCTCTCACTGGGCCGACCACTGCTTTGGTCTGGGTGCCGGCACCACATTGGTGAGGTCCTCCTGAACCAGGTTTTCACAGACCTGAAGGTGGAGTCATCACGCCGCCAGAGGTTACCTTGTTCACACATCTGAGAGATAAATGGAACCTGTTACCACAAGAATCCAGCAGCCAATGGTCCCTTTACATTCCTGGCAACACCGAGCAACCACTCCTGGGCAAGTTACGTGCTGAACTTGTCAGGTGCGCAAAAAGAAGTGACTGACCACAAGCGAGGTGACTACCGTGAGTTTGTGCAGCTATGTCTTGTGTTTCTGGATGCAGATGGAGAAGAGCAGACTGCAGTGACCTTCCAACGACCGGGAGCGCCTCCACAAGGCACGATGGATGGCCAAACTGCTCTATACTCAAGCTGGCTTTGATGGAGCAGCACATCGCGTTGCTTCCCCAGGGCACAATCACCACACGGCAGCAGGTGCCGAAGATTCGGGCATTTGCCATTTTCATTACACACATGCAAAGTGGTGGTTGACCTGTGAGAAAGCTGTAGATGCTGCCTGGAACGACCTGACACTCTACCACCACCTGCATGCAGGCAAATAAGGTTGTAGATGAGGGCATTGCAGCATCAGCGATCAAGGCATTGGAGAGGCATCGCTGGTACCTGACAGGTGAGATGCTAACCCTGGCTCTCTTCAGCAGCAAGGTGCCCAATGATGACAAGCGTGCACTTGCCAGTGCAAGTTGATCTCCCCATGCTCATCCTGAGCAGCGCCAGTGGAGCGGACTCTGGCACAGACTGAGCAATTGTTTGAAAGTTTAGTTAGTGTCAGCTCTTACCATTAGGCCCTGTTAGTTGCCAGTGAATTAGCCACTAGAGAGGGTTTGTTCTTTTAAGTGTGTCAGTATCGCTCCTTGTGTTTAACAATAAAGTCAATTAAACTTTATATGTGTGTCCGACATCCATCACTGCTGCACAAAACTCAGGGTAAGGCCACGTGAGGCCACCTCCATTCATTTTGTCTATAGGACAAATGAATGGATGGAGAATCTTGAAAGTTGAATTCTGAGAAATGCCCAAGTTGCCCAAAGGGTAAACATACATCTTTTACTTTGATAACCCTATAGAACATGTTACTGTATAAAAGTTCACTGTACTCAACATTTCCAGGTCAACCTTTTGGCAATTAGACTAAAAATTGCCCATTTTTCGAAATTTCACAAAAGTTCATGTGTTAGGTGGCACCCCTAAATCTCAATGGAATTCCTCAAAACTTTGCAAAAGTCATTTTTTTGTTAATTGGAACAAAATGCAATGCCAGCCAAATTGATATTTTGAAATTAAAATTTCCCATTCAAATTTGATGCACCCTACTAGGCATATAATTATATATATTTATCTTAATTAAAATGTTTCTCTAATTTATTTCAGTATGCCCGTTATCCTCTAAAATAACACAGCTCAAGCCTGATATGCCATTCTAAGTTAGTAACCTCAGTAAGAAACTTAATGTTCACATGGCTCCGGGGGAGACGAGTCGAAGTCGGTGCTGCAGTAGATTAAAATTCTAATTCTCAATATTCTTTACGAAAGTTAGTTTTGCATTTGCATTGCCAGACCTGATGCACTCCTAAATCACTTCAGCTGTTATGCTAATAAATGTATATTTTATCATGCGTGAATAACTTTTGCATATCTGCAACTAGTCTCTCCTGATTGAAATGTATCTCAGTGTAAATTCTTTCAGGAAGACCTCACTCTTAATCAATGCTCTCTACCTAACTCGAATCAGCTGATGGAGGCGGTCGCCTCCCTGCTAAACCAATCAGAATCGTTACACAAATTGCAAGAGCCAATCACAGAGTCACAACCCTGCTTTAACTAATTGTTTCTCCCTGTGCTATTCAGCTGTTGTTGCATGGCAAAGAGTGCAACCCTCCAACCCCCCCTTCCACCTCCAGTCATCTACTCCAGCTGACTGGTCCAGAGCCTCCTTGGGTCTGGTCCTCGGGCTCCTTTGTCGCCACCACTGGTGTCTAGCTTCCATTGGGGGGTTATAATGGTTCTCTACCCCTATATAGATATATGAAATATTCGTAAAACAATGGAGTTGGGCATCTGGTAAGGATGCCTCCTGGGTGCCTCCCTAGGGAGGTGTTCAAGACACGTCCAGTTGGGAGGAGGCCTCGGGAAAGACCCAGGACTAGGTGGAGGCACGTTCAGCTGGGAGGAGGCCTCGGGGAAGACCCAGGACTAGGCGGAAAGATTATATCTCCAACCTGGCCTGGGAACGCCTCGGGATCCCCCAGTCGGAGCTGATTGATGTGGCTCAGAACGGGAAGTTTGGGGTCCCCTACTGGAGGTGCTGCCCCCGCAACCCGATACCGGATAAGCGGATGAAAATGGATGGATAGATGGATGGACGATGGAGTCTAATCGCCAAAGACATTTGTACATTTTATTTGAGCTGTACAATAAACTGTATTTGCATATCTTCAAACATGTCTCCCCTGATTGAAATGCACGCCTCATACGATATGAAATGAAGTGTTGACACAATACAGTGACCTGAGCTACTTAAATTCACTGGATACATAGTTGTGTATTTTGTCCTTAGCAAACCTCCACCAGTCGGCCTCCTAACTTCCCCGTAAGATAAATGCTTTAAAAATGCTTTAAACATACTCTTTGTTAATCCGCCTTTCCCCCACAGGATTCAAACTACCCTACACATGGGGGGGTTGCATGTAATCCAACGCTCTTGTGATTTAATATCAGCCTTGTTTTTCACTGGTTACTCTATCATACTAATGCTATTGAAATATAACTGGTAATTACCATCACATTTGCTCGTGAGTAGAGATACATATCTGTTTCACTCTGTAAACTAAACTGACATTGTTGGAAATCCTATTTATAATAGTTGCATCACAGCTTATCCACTTTAATGAAGACAGATGGAAGGGTTTCAGTGTGTGCACAAAGATACGGCGTGCCTCTGGGAAGCCTCTGTAGATGGTATCTTTTGAACAAACCAAGATAAAAGCATTGGATTATGGGAATATATAGCCCACTGTAAACAAGATGAGAGCAGATAATCATGAGTGATAAATTACAACATAACCCAAAGTTATAGGTATATCTGTTTGTATCATGATTTGACTTAAAATTTACAAATGATATCTTGTGGTTTATATGTGTATATTTACCAGACCCCAAATATATAAAATGAAGTGTGCTCATTGAATAAAGGGAGAATTATAATAGGCCCACAATATTTAGACGTAAAACTTTTATCTTTATCTTCCATAGTTATGTAGCTATAGCTATATGTGCCAAGGTCTTCTCGTGAGACTCCAAGTCACTAACTAGAGGGGAATTACTCTTCCGTGAGCCTGAACAGTTCCTATAAAAGCAGTTCAGATCAGACAAACCTTTCTTGATTCTACATCTGCCTGGTGCTTTTACAGGGTGCCAGAGAATATGGCTAAGGTTTTGTTGTAGTAGAGAACAAAGAGAGGTAGGGAAAGGTCGCTGGGAAAGATTCCTTTTAAAGTAGGATAAGAAGGAATTGTAATGATGTCTGCATCAGAGGACGATGGGACAGAGCTGAGAGTTATTTTACTCCTGGGATATACGTCAAAGACAAATCCTTGACGTCGCAACAAGGGCAACCCTTTGATCCATCAAATATTTAAATGTCACTTCATCAAAGACTGGCACATCAACAAGGAATCTCAACACACGTCTGCCTGTAAAACTTCCAAATTATATTAGACTTTGCTTCGGCTCTTTTAACGTACTACGTGTCCCAGAGCACAACCACGAGTCAACGAAAGTTTGACAAGTCTGGCTCAACTGTTGATGAGGCTCCCTTCAGAGCTGTTAGTGTGAACTCATACAAACTGAGCACTCTATTATTATTATTATTATTATTATTATTATTATCATCATTATTATTATCATCATTATTATCCCCTATCCAATTTTGTCTTCCCGTCAAAATTGAAAATCAACACTTTTTTTGATGCTTTTATCAATGTTTTTAACTTTTTCTTACGTTTTTGTCCCTTTTTTCAAAACTTTTTTTTTCAATGTTTGTCACTTTTTTGAGGTTTTCAACACTACATAACACTAACCTATTAACTAGTTTTACATTTATTTTTGGAATTTATGGTCAGTAAACCACATTTATAGGAAATTATACCTAGAGTTAGAAAAGCAGAAATTAAAGGAATGGATGTTGATGGATATTCAATACTATTTCAAAACCACATCAGTTTGTTTTTCAAATGCTATAAAATTGAATAAGACACCCCAACATTAATGAAAGTAGAGATCTGTACTTGCCAAAGAGCGTTGTGTGGAATCAATCATGTTATTTTGGGGAATTAAAAAGAACATTGATATATGAAAACGGGTCAATTTGACCCGAGGACAACATGAGGGTTATTATTTTTATTTATGTAAAAGCTTTGATTTTAAACACAGTTTAAAGTTATGTTCCTCTTTCTGAACATCGGCCACTGTGGCCACAAGTTGTAATTTCACTACAGTGAGAAATTAAAACAGTCTATGCTTATTGTTTTACTCTTGATGAAATCAAATGTGTACATGTGACACATGATGAGAAGTAATGTAAAAGAAGCACAAGTACTATAGAAAAGACAAACAGAGTCAGCAAAATGAGTCAGAAATGGCAGTAATTCATACCCAAAGCTAGCTAACAATAACGTTAGCCACTGGCCATAGCTACGCTAACCCTAACCCTAAGTGTACGGAATTGTAAATGGATACTTGCACATTCAACATTTTGTTTCTATGACGCTTCTTCATTTAAATGTCACATTGGCCCACTTCAACCTGCAATTACTGATATTCTGGGCCATATAAGTTGATATGGCACACATGTTAGCACACAGCGGCTAAACATCCAACAGATACAGAGCAACATTAGCATTCACTTGGAGATTTTATGGCCACTTGGCAAATGTATTTTTGGGTTTTTAACAATTTAACAAATATTGGGCTCTTGAACTGCTAAATGTTTCAAAGTGTTCACTAGATATTTGTTAACTTTATCTGTCGGCAGTTTAATGCTGGACAGGTAGTGGTTTTTTAGGGCTTTAATGGCTAATGAGTGGTGATTGAACCAAAGACGTAAAACCCAAATAATGAGCTAAAAGACGTTATAAAGCTCCAATGAAATGAGGTGACCTGATCTGGGTTATAATTCTGTGTGGCTTAATCACTGCAAGCAACATCTTTCACATACAAGTAATCTTTTGATCCATTGTTAATGTAAATATATAAATGTAAATATATATTTTGTAGCAGCTTTGAGTTTCTGTTGTAAAATGACTTTTTACACTCGATAACAGGCTCTTTCAGAATGTTTTTATAGGTTCTAAGATAAATTAGCAATGAGATTAGAAAAATGGGAATGAATGATTAATATTGAAAATATTTATTGCACTGTAAGGTAGTCTTAATTACTATACCATACTATAATGATAATTGAAACTTAGCACACAATTTTTTTTACCATTTTGTGTGTAATACCACTATTAAAAGCACATTTTCCCCAATGACCCTGTTATCCACAATCAATTATAGACATAATTTCTTTCAAAAGAACCTGGGTCTTGTGTTGCCTGCTGCAGGCATGTCACATGAATGTATAACTTGTTATATGACTATGGAGACAAAAGAAAAGACTAAATGGAAAAGAAATGTATTTAAATCTAGTGTTGGGCAAGTTAATTTTAAAAAGGAATTGGTTACAGCCAATAGTTACTTCTTCAAAAAAATAACTAAATTAGATACTCTTAGTTACTTAGTAACTTAGTTACAAATTCTAAAAGTAACTAGTTACTTCAGAAAGTAACTAATGCGTTACTTTTAAGTACATTTTTAAATGCTCAAGTGTAACCCCACCTCCTCCACCCTTCTTTAACGGAACTTAAAATACATGTTCAAATATTCATGATAAATCTGAATATTATAATGAAATGGACACTTAATACAATACATTATTAACAGAAACTGTACATAAATCTAAACTATTTTAATGTTGCTGTGGGACAAAGTGAGACTAGCCTTCAATCAAATGCCATGCATGTAGATATAAGTGGATCGATAAAAATAACAACATAGATGTTTTGGAACTTTTGATATTTAACAAGCCACGACTGGGCAAAATGAAATAATGCTTGTTAGACACTATAGCAAAAATAAATAACAAATATGTACACTCTTTGTAGTGCAAATAACGTAAGTGGCCTGATGGTTATACTTTTGCGCTGGGGTGTGCGTCGAAACACGTGTGTGTGTGTGTGTGTGTGTGTGTGTGTGTGTGTGTGTGTGTGTGTGTGTGTGTGTGTGTGTGTGTGTGTGTGTGTGTGTGTGTGTGTGTGTGATAGAGCGAGAGAAGTGAGAGAGTGACAGTGATTATCTTCGGCGCGAGTAGCCACTCTAGAGTAAATCTTTAGCAAGAAAAGTTACCCACCCCATCCTATATGTGACCCTAACCCTACCCCCAACCTCACACCTCAGCCTTGTCCTCTGTGTACCCCCAGACCTCCCTTAATTTAAAAAGTCACACAGTAGGCGATGAAACTGCTAAAACTGAGATTTTTCCTTCTCTTTAAAGTCTCAGATAGAATACCAAATAGAAAGTATTGACCTGTTAAAAACCTCCTTGGAAAGGGTACCATGCCATTGGTCCTACTGCCCGATTAACTCTGCATACATATCGCTATTGAGTATCAGTTCTACGTCTCCTCCAGTAACATGACATGACGTGACTTATATGTTATGGTGCCTCAATTCACAGGCATAACCTGTGCTCTCTGAAAAAATGATAAGCCAAACCAAAATTGCAAAACCTGATCAAAGCAAGCCACTTGCTGCTTAAACATGGAAAACACAGGAGAGCTGCTCCTCGTCTGGGTTTGCCAGCAAAGCCACATTATCCCTCACGTCTTCTCCATTAACTGTTCTTATTCCCACACCTGTTGAACAACTGTTTTTTAGCTTTCCGATTCCACCCTAGGAAGATCAAAGGTTGGGTTTATTGGTTCTCTTTCATCTCCCCTCCCTTTTTGTTCTCTCATACATTCTTTCCTGTATGTGTGTGTTCTTTTCGATGCTCTCTAATACACTCGTTCCTGTCTCTCTGGGTGTTCATTTCGTGGTTTGTCCCTTGTCTATTTGTGTCAAGGTGGAAAAATATAGCACGGATATCTTTATATCTCTGTGTCACATTTCACTTGACCAAGAGCGAATAAGGCTGGATAAGTCTTGCCAGCACAGAGCATCTACTTCAGAAACCTTGATCTCCTTTCAGAACAACACATGCCTAATTTCCAGGAATATCCCTCTGATCAATCAGCCAGCTGAATTGCAAATTGTCTTGTGTTGAACCCTTTGGAATATGTTCCTCTGATTCTCTGGGGCTGCAGACCAATGGATGCTGATTGAGCTGAGTTTTGAATAGTCGGTACTGTGCAGGGTTATTGGTGATAAAAGCAGCTCCTTGAAAGCAACAGCAATATGAGCAATGTATTGAATGCAATGCAGAACACAATCAAAGTTATATGTTGCAAAAACTTAAAAAGCAAATGGCGTTCCACCAATGCAATACTGGAAGAATCTCGTTTAGACTGGGAAGACCCTCAGAAATGCCATCAGCCTATTAGTCCTCACCCAAGAAAATAACAAGGTTTCTTTTCAGCACTGTAGCCAGGCTGACAGAGTCACAGCTCTATTCAGCCATCTATTCCTATAGCTCTGAGTAGTGACAACTTCATGAGCTTCTTTAATGATAAAACTATAACAATTAGAGTTAAAATAAATCACCTCTTACCCTCAATTTCTAACTGTTAACCTTTAAACGAAGGACTGCTAGAAAGAACAACAAGACCTGATATATACAGTGCCTTGCAAAAGTATTCGGCCCCCTTGAACTTTTCAACCTTTTGACACATTTCAGGCTTCAAACATAAAGATATAAAATTTTTATTTTTTGTGAAGAATCACCAACAAGTGGGACACAATTGTGAAGTGGAACGAAATCTATTGGATATTTTAAACTTTTTTAGCAAATAAAAAACTGAAAAGTGGTGCGTGCAAAATTATTGGGCCGCCTTGCATTAATACTTTGTAGAGCCATCTTTTGCTGCGATTACAGCTGCAAGTCGCTTGGGGTATGTCTCTATCAGTTTTGCACATCGAGAGACTAACATTCTTGCCCATTCTTCCTTGCAAAACAGCTCGAGCTCAGTGAGGTTGGATGGAGAGCGTTTGTGAACAGCAGTTTTCAGCTCTTTCTACAGATTCTCGATTGGATTCAGGTCTGGACTTTGACTTGGCCATTCTAACACCTGGATACGTTTATTTGTGAACCATTCCTTTGTAGATTTTGCTGTATGTTTGGGATCATTGTCTTGTTGGAAGATAAATCTCCGTCCCAGTTTCAGGTCTTTTGCAGACTCAAACAGGTTAAATCCAGAATGGTCCTGTATTTGGCTGCATCCAACTTCCCCTCAATTTTAACCATCTTCCCTGTCCCTGCTGAAGAAAAGCAGGCCCAAACCATGATGCTGCCACCACCATGTTTGACAGTGGGGATGGTGTGTTGAGGGTGATGAGCTGTGTTGCTTTTACGCCAAACATATCGTTTTGCATTGTGGGCAAAAATTTTGATTTTGGTTTCATCTGACCAGAGCACCTTCTTCCACATGTTTGGTGTGTCTCCCAGGTGGCTTGTGGCAAACTTTAGACGAGACTTTTTATGGATATCTTTGAGAAATGGCTTTCTTCTTGCCACTCTTCCATAAAGGCCAGATTTGTGCAGTGTACGACTGATTGTTGTCCTATGGACAGACTCTCCCACCTCAGCTGTAGTTCTCTGCAGTTCATCCAGAGTGATCATGGGCCTCTTGGCTGCATCTCTGATCAGTCTTCTCCTTGTCTGAGCTGAAAGTTTAGAGGGACGGCCAGGTCTTGGTAGATTTGCAGTGGTCTGATACTCCTTCCATTTCAAAATGATCGCTTGCACAGTGCTCCTTGGGATGTTTAAAGCTTGGGAAATCTTTTTGTATCCAAATCCGGCTTTAAACTTCTCCACAACAGTATTACGGACCTGCCTGGTATGTTCCTTGGTCTTCATGATGCTCTCTGCGCTTTCAACAGAACCCTGAGACTATCACAGAGCAGGTGCATTTATACAGAGACTTGATCACACACAGGTGGATTCTATTTATCACCATCAGTCATTTAGGACAACATTGGATCATTCAGAGATCCTCGCTGAACTTCTGGAGTGAGTTTGCTGCACTGAAAGTAAAGGGGCCGAATAATTTTGCACGCACCACTTTTCAGTTTTTTATTTGCTAAAAATAATAAAAAAAAATTAAAAAAATAAAAAATATCCAATAGATTTCATTCCACTTCACAATTGTGTCCCACTTGTTGGTGATTCTTCACAAAAAATAAAAAATGTATATCTTTATGTTTGAAGCCTGAAATGTGTCAAAAGGTTGAAAAGTTCAAGGGGGCCGAATACTTTCGCAAGGCACTGTACTTGGACTGTTTGTATCCTATAGACCTTCAACAATTAATGTTAACGGTCTCTTCAGCTAAGCCATCTACCTGTGTCTTAGACCCCATTCCAACGAGGCTACTCAAAGAAGCGTTACCCGTGGTTAACACTCCATTATTAGATATGATCAATATGTCTCAATTAACAGGTTATGTACGGCGGCCATTTGAAGTAGCTGTGATAAAAACCTCTTCTGAAAAAACCCTCCCTCGATCCTGAGGTCTTAGCAAACTGTAGACCAGTATCTAATTTTCCCTTTTCTCTCCAAGATCCTTGAGAAGGTAGTCGCTAATCAGTTATTTGACTTTATACATAGCAATAGTTTATTTGAGGACAGTCAGGATTTAGAAAGCAGCATCGGTACAGGTGAAAATTACTAATGACCTAACTGCTGCGGAGACTTGTCTCTGTACTTGTTTTACTAGATCTTAAAGCTGTATTCAACACCATTGACCATACCATCCTGTTACAGAGACTGGAACATTTAGTTGGCATTAAAGGAATCACACTAAGCTGGTTAAAGTTCTATTTATCAGATCAATCTCAATTTGTTAATGTTAACGATAAATCCTCCAAGTACGCTAAAGTTAGCCATGGCGTTCCACAAGGCTCAGTACTTGGACCAATTCTATTCACCTTATAAATGCTTCCTATAGGTAGTATTATTAGGAATTACTCAATTAGCTTTCACTGTTAAGCAGATAACACCCAATTATACCTATCAATCAAGCCAGACAAAACCAGACAGTTAGCTAAGCTTCAAGCATGCATTAAAGATAAAATCCTGGATGACCTACAATTTTCTGATGTTAAACTCAAACAAAACCAAAGTCCTGGGTCCTAAACACCTCCAAACCTCATTATCTAAAGATATAGCTACTTTGTATGCATGCCCTGGCCTCCAGCACTACTGTCAGAAACCAAGGAGTTATTTTTTAACCAGATATATCCTTTAACGCCGACTTAAAAGAAACCTCAAGAACAGCCTTTTTCACCTTTGTAACATTGCCAAAAATTAGGGACATCCTGTTTCAAAACGATGCGGAAAAACTAGTCCATGCATTTGTTACTTCCAGGCTGTTGGAAGATTTGGAACAATATTGCATCCAAAATGTCCACCTTGATTAATGTTGCTGTGCCTGTTAATGTCAATGTCTTGATTATAAATGACTTGTCAGCCTTTCAGATCTCTAAAGCTCAGAAACGGGCTGTGTTTGTTGGACAGCTGCTAAGAGGATGATTGCAACCCGTTGGAAACCACCTCATGGCTCATCTGTTCGTTCATGGATCCTTTTTTTTGGATGTCATGTTCATGGAACTCTCTATGGTTTGTGTGGGTGGAGCCCCAGGGAAGACTTTGGACACTTGGCACAGCATTGCTGAGTCCTTAAGGTCAATGCTGTAGCCTTTCCTTCTGTTTGCGTGTGTGATTGGTCCCTTGTCTTGTGTCTGTCTGTCTCTGCACATGTTTTCTCCTTCCCTCCCATTTTTCCTCTCTGTGTTTTTGTGGCCCTGGGACGCATTCATATGCTTTGTTGTTTGTAATTGTTCACTATATGGTGTTTTCTCAATATAAAAAATAAATCTGATCATAAACAAATGAGTTTATGGCTCCAATGACCCTCCCACTGTGTGTTTTCACTTTATCAAATATATTTGGAACATTTTGGTCGCCTAAAAATGTCTTGTTCAACGCCTGCCAACTAATAGCTAATGCTAATAGCTGCTAGCTATTGTGAGTGTTAGTGTTAACTTAGAGTTAAAGTTTGTTGATCCGTGTTTACCCCATGGTAAATTTTCACTGGATGACTTGCTTCAGAAGAGTTCTGCAAAATCTGCAACTTTACCTCGCGTTTAGCTTAGCGCAGGGCCATGGCAGCCATAAGCCATACTGGCTTGGCCGCTTCAGCCTCCCCAGCTCCACCGTATCATTCACAAAAGTGTCATTTTTTGGTTTTGGCTCCATCAATAGCTATAGGCATACCACAAACTTAACAGCTTGAGCGAGGGATATTTGCATCTGGAAGAGACACAGGAACCTCAGATTTGGGACAGCATTACACAATAACACATTGTGCTTAAATGTGCCATTTGCCTAATGACTCCTCAATCAATATTCCATTAAATGCATCTGTGTAAGTCATCAAAGTCTACTGAAACCTCATGTATCCAGAAGTCATGCAGATCCTGAGTTTTACTATAGCAAACTCTATATTGTGATGACCTCTTATCTAACAGGGACATTTGTATTAATGTTAGCTGTTGATGATTAATGTTAGCTTATTTCACTATGTTAGCATAGGTGGGTGCCTTAATATATTATCAGTACTAAAGTCTAGACATTTCCTCTATACTATGAGGGAACAAAGCCAATGTTTGATGTGGTTACTAAAGTGAAATATGTTCACGTTGCTCATTCCTTAGGGTTTGGCCTCACTGTCAACCCAGTAATCACAGAGCTCATTTTGTGCATCCCGCTGCCTGCTTTAACTTAACAACTAAGCCTGTGATCAATTGCAGTTACGTGTGTAGCTGTAAAGCCTCACAGCTAAAAGCCTTACTTTAGACATTTGTCTTGTGGCATTATATCAACCAAGTCCCTGATTGTAGAGAGATGAAAAGGTTTCCTTGCTGATAACATTTTAATGATGCGATAAATGTAATGCTCGCTTTCCAGCCCGTCACGAAAGGTTATGTTACACAGAGGAAGCTTCTGATAACAAAACACAGGCAACGCATTATTAAAGAACACCTCTACAATAAAGATTGCGTCAGTTATTTTTAGGGCAGTAAAGTGGTTGAAAAAACAAATTTAATGAATTAACGTTTGCTTTGGGAAGCATTTAAAATTGTTTGAATGCAAGTGGATTTTGGTAGCTGGGTGAATCAATCAAAAGAAAAATCCTTAACTTTAAAAGACCAAAATCTTTGTTTCCCAGACATTCAGAACATGTTTCCACTGTTCATATGGGGACTGTACATTTCTCCGACACTCCATTTTTCTGAGCTCTCAATAACCCCAAAAATTCCCTTTGGTCCTACAGCCCATTAGTCCGACGTCACTTTGTTTCAAAGAAATAAATCGTCTGCTCCGACATCCCATTGGCCCGGATTCAAATTCGACCTGTGGCCCTATGCTGCGTGTCATCCCCCATCTCTCTCCCCCTTTCATTTTACTTTAATGAAGTGAAAAGTTCCAAACAAAAATAAAATAAAAAAAATAAATAGGGATAGCCGATCGGTTGGGGTTAGGCATTTGATAGTGTGATTCAGGTTAGGATAGCCGATTGGTCAGAGGATAGGACCTGTACAAATGGGGTTATGGTAATTTTGCTTGTTATTGTTGATTCCAATTTTAGATTATGGGAGGTGATCCACAAAAGCCTAGCTATATGTTCTGAACAATGGGATGTGGGAGCAGAGGTAGTATTTTTCTAAACAAAGGGACATCGGACTAGTGGGCTGTAGGACCAAGGGGAATTTTCGGGTTGTTGACAGGTTGGAACAATGGCGCGTCGGAGAAATGACATGGCACCGTTCATACAGCATATTCTACTGACACGTGGCATGACCTAATGCATGCACATGTATGTAAATTTTTTTGTCTGAACGGCTCCTCCGGTAACAAAAACATTTCCTTTAGCAGGCAACTGAGCACATACAATGCCGCAGTCACATCTGAATGCATCATAATTCCTTGAGTAGATAGGCAGGGATATATCATTTACATGCTTAGTTGATCAAACCTAAAGCCTGCTGTCACTGTACTCAGCATCTTTGAAGTGGCTGACGAAGACTTGCTCTATGCCTAGGAGACCCTGCATTGACATTCGGCAAAAAAACTTGCCTCTGGGTTTTGAAATTGCTCCACTGTCTGATGCAGTGACAACAAGTGACAAGACAGAAAAAAGTATGCCTTCAGGCTTCAGTATACAGCCGTATCAATGCAATGGCACTGCGGGTGACCTCATGAATAACATGGGGAAGAGATTGCCTGTGACACTTCCTGTAGCAGAGTACAAAGCGCACCCTTTACTTCCTTTATTCTTTCACCAGAAAAAGTTGACTGTCGACTTCAGGAGTTAACAGGATTAAACCAGCCTACTGTAATACCATCTGATGCTGTCACAAGCTGCTGGCAGTTTGGAAAGTGTATTTTCTCACTCTGCTGCAGATTTTGCAAGGATATTGTTGAAACTTCATCTGTCGTGTCACTTACTGTGTGTATATCCAGCTTATGCACAAATAACTAAAGAAGAAGCAAGGTAACTCCACTTCTGTTGAGAAAGTGATTGGAAAATAACAAATAAGAAAACATATTTGCCTGGGGGGAAAAAAGTCGATTTTTGGAAATTGAAATTGAGTGTACACTCCAATCTCCTCTCCTCTCTGCTGGTGAAATTGATATTGATGATCAATGAATTGATATATAAGTAGCACGAAGGGTCAGAACTCTTACATACAGATGAGCTGAATGTTTGAGAAAGCCAATAGAAATTGTTGAGCTTGACAGCTCGGTCTTGGCCTTTAAAACTGCAGTTGACGGAACGATCTCCTCGTAATCAAGGTCCACTTACTCTTGCCCTTCATTACTTACATACTTGTTTTGCAGCTTTTGGCTCGTACTTAGCAGAATTTGCTCAGTGGCCATGAAACTGTAGGTATCAGAACTAGATTTAACCCTTGTGTTGTCCTTGGGTCAAATTGACCTGTTTTCCTATATCAATGTTCTTTTTAATTCCCCAAAATAACATGATTGATTCACATATCTCTCTTTGGCAAGTTTAAATCTCTGCTTTCATTAATTTTGGGCCGTCATATTCAATTTTATAGCATTTGAAGCAAAAAAACATTGAAGTGGTTTTGACATATTCCAGTCTGTGATTATCAATCAACATACTTTCCTTTAATTTCAGTTAAAATAATTCCTAATTTCTGCTTTTCTAACTCAAACATTAGGTACAATTTCCTAAAAATGAGGTTTATTGACCATAAATTCCAGAAATAATTGTTAAACTAAAGTTAATAAGTTAGTGTTACATAGTGTTGAACATTGAAAAAAGCATCAAAAGTGTTGAAAAAAGTCATAGTGTCATAGTGTAGTAGCAGATCAGAAATGTATTTTGGCCCTAAACCGTTCAGTGATTGTAAACTAGCAAAAGTACTTTGAAATCAACTCTTTGAGGTCTTTAGGGGAATCTAAGATTGGGAACCATTACCTTAAACGCACCCTTCTCTGGGTCTCAGGCCTTCCTTTTGATCAAAATAAATTCACTGTTCAAATAATCATTAACAGAAGAGAGGAAATAAATGAATGAGATGGTTTTAGACTGTGCTACAGAACGAATGGGTGACCTACAGTGGAAAAGCTCTTAATAGTTTGAGCTAAAACTATTTCTGGCTCTTCACGGGTTGCTGCTCTTCCCGGTTTCAGTCACTTCAGTGCACCACAGTTTCAAGCGCCTGGATGAAACACTGATAAGTCCATGCTGACAACCTGAGAGTGTGTGTGTCTGAACGAGGGGAAAGCATCTGTGCCGTGTTCCTGTTTGTTTGTGTGTTTTGGCTTGTGCCAATGCAATCTCTGCGGGGATCTGGGAAATGTTCCCATTAAGAAAACTGCAATGTCCACCCCACCTTCACCTTGCGTGATCACATTGTAATTAGCCCTGCATGTGTCTTTTAACCACCCCCCGACCAATCCTTTAGCTTTTACTCTCCTGCTGCGTAGGCATCTTTCAATAGGCTTGGTCCACTTCTCGCATATGGTCCCATCATGCCTAAGTGTTTGCCAATCACCACTCCATTCCAATGGATAATCTATTTACCTGGGCGAGATGAACACTGGCAGGATGTTTATGAGATTTCGTCATTCCTTGGTTGACAACAAAAATGTGTAGTTGCAATGCAGCGTCTGCACGGCCATAATTGAGATGCAACACGCGGTGTGCCAACAGATTTAGATTTAATATGTATATGAGAAGTTCTTGGCGCACATGCATCGCAAATTGCTGTAATCAGACCCCATTGAGACTTTTAATTTCCGAAGGCTTTGAACTCTCAAGGGTCCCGCTGGCTCAGCAGGCGAAGGTGTGTGTGATGTACTTGAAATGTCCTCTCAATTATGGCTCACACTCTGTGTTGAAAGTCATTCTCTCTTCCAGTAAGTTGCTGCAGTACCGTATTCCGTCTATTCAAGCAGCAGAACTGCCTGGAAGTAGATAAAAGGCATAGGGGAATATATTGTATCATCTCAATTTTGACCAATTTAAAATCTTGGATTGCAGGAGCTACTAGCTAAAGTGCATGTTAACAGCCATTGCCCATGAGTGTCTTTCATGCTGTTCTGTATTTCACAGTTGGCTGTTTATCTTTGTTTTTTAAAGTCAGAGTTATAAATTGCATTTTCGGCCGTGGTTCACTTCAAAATGAGACTTTCATCTGAATGTTGGGACCCCAGTTCAATAGAAGTTATTAGAAGAGAAATAAGCTGTGGCTCGGAGATGAATGGCTTCTTCACTAAAACACAACTTCAGAGCCGATACCATGTCGGTTAAAAATTCCTTTGGACTCCAAGAGCAAACAAACATGGACCAAATGATACACCCTTTGGAGTTCAGGCCAAGGATAATCTCTTGGAGGCAGCAAATGCACCAGTAAGCTGTTACGTAACTTATAATAAACTAAACTAATACACACAGCTCTATGGTACCCACAACTCTCTGTCTGTCTGGATTGAAATAAAGCGGCCTGGGATTCAAGTCTGACCCGGGCCCTTTTCTGCATATCATTCCCTCTCTCTCTTCTCCCCTTCTCTGCCTTTACCCGTCCTATCCAATAAAGGCCAAAAATGCCCAAAATATAATCTTGAAAAAAAAATGCTGATAAATTGCCTTGAAATTTGCAACAAATGTTCTAAATTTCAATTTGCCCAATCCTTTCTTGTAAGAGCAGTTCATGTGTACTGTGATTAGCTGATATGTGATGATAGCATGCTAACAGGCAAAGAAAGATTGTCAACGTAATAAATTTAGCTTGCTAAACATCGGTATGTTAGCGTTTCCATTGGGAGCTTACTAGCATGAGAAAATTGGCATTTAGCCTCACAGAACTGCTGGATGTAAACTCTTAAGCCCAGTTCCAAAGATTGGCGACAAGACAAACCCGTTTTAGAACTTTGCAGGGAAAATTTGCAGTGGTCTGAACCAGTCTGTCTCAGCTGGACTCAAGCCAGCTGATGGTTTCTCTGCGATTCAGCTGGTCAAGTCGCAGAGAAACTGAATGACAGAGACCTTCTCATTCAATGTGTTTTCTTTATTTTCATGACTATTTACATTGTAGATTATCATTAATTTCTTGGTTTTGGGGGACCTCTTTTGAGGTCCTCACTGGACTAAAAAAGATTTCCAATGGTTTGCCATTTCCAAGGCCGTTTGTCTATATCAGTGTAGGTTATCCGGTAGTGTGGAAAATCCATCTTCCTGTAGCTCGGGGATCTGATGTGTGGTATCCCTAATGAGTTGGTTAAGGAATTTTATGTTGTCCTGGAAAGATTGGGGTAGGTTTTTGGAGTAGTTTATAATTGGAATGTAGATTGTTCCCTGTGGGAAGGTGTCCTTTGCTGCTTTCAGCATCGCTTGGAGGTCCTTTTCAAGTTGGTTAGGGTGGTTCATCTTGCGGTTATTTATTCCAAAGGGTTGTTAAATACGATGATCCCCCTTGCTTCGTACAATGACTGGGCAATCTAATAGGGGATTCTTTTTCTCCCAGCATGTTTCCTCGGATCAGGGAGGCTCCAAAATCATGGTTGCAGCTGTCGCCATGGTCCCGCTACACGTTCCCTTCCCTGCCACGATCTGCGGTGCCCAGCTACGTCCTGCTGTGCCTTGTAATGCTGCACAGTGCCCTGCTATGCCATGAACTACTACAAAGAACTACTACAAACTACTTTATTTTTTTGGGACTGTTATTGCCACTCTTCATTCTATCCCCAACCGGTCGTCAGACACCGCCTACCAAGAGCCTGGGTCTGTCCGAGGTTTCTTCCCAAAGGGGAGTTTTTCCTTGCCACTGTCGCACTGTTGCTTGCTCTGGAGGAAACTACTAGAACTATTGGGTCCTTGTAAAGTGTCTTTAGATAACTCTTGTTATGAATTGATACTATAAATAAGATTGAATTGAAATTGAATGTTATGGCAAGAACCAATCAGCTAAGTAAAGAGAAGCAAGTGGCCATCATTACTTTAAGAAATGAAGGTCAATCGGTCCGGAAAATGTCCCCAAGTGCAGAGGGAAACCATTTCAGGTGACTACCTCTTGAAGCTCATCAAGAGAATGCCAAGAGTGTGCAAAGCAGTAATCAGAGCAAAGGGTCGCTACTTTGAAGAAACTAGAATATAATGGCGGTTTTCCACTGCGTGATAGCTACTCGACTCGCCTCGACTCTACTCGCCTTTTTTTGGTTTTCCATTACAAAAAAAAGTCCCTGGGACCTGCTACCAGGTACTTTTTTTAGTACTACCTCAGTCGAGGTTCTAAGCGAGCTGATGCAATACCAAAAGGTGACGTGGAAACCTGCAGGCTGCTGGTTGGTTGGATCGCTGCGTTTTTAGCAGACAAGAGTGCGGAGTGTGTGTCCGGAACAAACGCGACATTAAAAAAAAAATTCTAGCCGACAGATTATCTACTCTCTGCACTATTCTCACTTTCCAACTGTTCAATATTAAGGGCTATATATTAGGGAATTTATGTTGTTTCCAATATTGCACACTGTAACTTTAAAAAAACAAGACAATATATCAAAGAAAAGTTTTTATTTAGCTATTCAAGTAGCGCATCAAACCCTCCCGTCCATCCCGGTCTTCTTCCTCTGCACCCTGTGACAGCGTCCCCCCCGGCTCTGCTGTCCCAGATGCATCCCAGTCGTTGTCTTAAGCCTCTCCATGACTCTCATAAAGATTATACAAAAGCCCAGCAGGTCAGAACCAGAGATTTCACCAGTCGAACATCGAACGCCCACCAGACGGTCTGCGGCGGCGGTTTTGCAAAGCGTGAATGCTCTGAAACACAAACGGTACACAGCGGACATATTTTGGTGTGTAATCATGGTTGCTAAAGTTCATGTACTTTATATAGCGTATAGTAAATACTGACTGTGACCCTAACACATGCAAATGTTAGCTAACGTTACCAGGAAACTTAACTTACCCTTTCGTGTCGGCAAATAACAGTCATGTCGACGTCTGAACTCCGTCGGAATTCCCAAACTCCTGCTTTTTTAGCGGTGATTTTTGTTGCTTCCTTTAGCTTCTTTTGAAACAAAACATTGGCGAGTAGCCGACGTGCTGTTGTGAATCACGTTGAAAATTACGTCATCACGCGTAGCTATGGTAACCAGCCACGCTGAAGCGTTACTCAATCTGCAATGGAAAATCGACGGAGAATGCGTCGAACCGAGTAGAGGCGAGTCGAGTCGAGTTGTTACCATCAATGGAAAAAACGCCATAAGATATGTATTTAGTTATTTTACACTTTTTTGTTAAGTACATAATTCCACATGTGTTCATTCATAGTTTTGATGTCTTCAGTGATAATCTACAATGTAAATAGTCATGAAAATCAGAAGGAATGAGAAGGTGGTTCCAAACTTTTGGCTTGTACTGTATTTCCAGCTGCAAAAATTGACGCTTTTGAATTTCCTACCCTGTCTGTGGCACTCATTCCCAGACCTACTGCTTCCTACTGAAGAACCTTACAAAATGGCTTACAAATAAACTTTTTTATTATCAAAAAGGCTAAATAATTTCCTTTCCATTAAAAGACGCTGTTGCTTACATCCTCCACACCACCCTATCTCACCTGGAAAAGAAGCTATGTGAGATTGCTGTTCATGCAACACCATACTGTCCTCCAGGCTCGTCAGAAAGAACCTGGGATGAAACACCTCACTCTGCATGTGGATCCTTGACCCTTCTGACATGCAGACCCCAGGGGTTGAGGGAGGGCACACACACCTCTTTTTCAACCCCACCAAGTACCTTGGTGTCCACATTACAGAGGGTCTGACTTGGGCACAGCATATTGACTCAGTGGTGAAACAGGAGAGACAGAAAAATCAGTTTCACCTCAGTCACTAGAGGAAATTCTGCGTATGCCCTCAAATACAGAGCAATTTCTACTCCCGGATTATTAAGAGTGTCCTGACAGATAAAATCACTGCCTGGAACAGAAACATGAATCAAATAGGACCGCAAGACCCTGAAGACGGGTTCGATCGGCTGAGTTGTAGGGGCTTATCCAATTATTTTTCACTCAAATTGTACCTTGCATGATTGCATGTGACAAATGCATTTTAAAATTGATTGATGTTAGCAATTGTTATTTAAACTAGAGGAAATATATTTGTTGGGGACTATGTTGCAGTTGGGGATCTGGTGGTATGTATGCATGGGCAAAATAAACTGCAGTGTGTGTGTGTGTGTGTGTGTGTGTTCATACTAATAAAAGAGCATGTCACTAGGTGCAACAGCGTGGCTCAATGGTGTGTTTTTAATTGTTTTTGGACAGTGATGGAGCTGTATGGCAATCAATACTTGTGAATTCATCATTGGTTTGAATCTTTATGAAGTTTATTGACAATAAGAAAAATATAAAATATCACCAGATATTACCACTATTCTTTAACACACACAAGGGACAAAATGTCATGATTGATTTGAATGCCCCCCAAATTGCTGGAGTATCATTCCTTTTAAGGCTACAGCAATCATCATTTGTAAACTTTATGGGGTAGCACTACGTGTAGTCCATAAATGCTTTCTGTTCAAAGAAAACATGTAGACTGTAAACTCAACATGCAGCTTCTCTTGGAAACTGCTGGGATCGGTACTTGTGTTGTTCATGCTGGAATCCACTTTGACTAAAAGGGTTATTACCGTTTTTTCCAACCCTATTTTTTGTGTTTAAGTGACTGATGGGAACAATTCTTTGAAATTGGTCCAGTATTGAGCGTGAACGCTGCAGCCGGCAGCAGCAAAACAAGCTACAATGTTAGTTAATAGGGCCAGCTTTTATTTACTTTCATAAAAGTGCTCGTTTTGCCATTGACAGGTTGCTAAAATGCTAAAATTGCTGTTTATTTACATGGAGTCAGGTAGGTTTAGCGAATACAATTACACGTATGTTTTTTTATGTTTAAAAGAAGGTTCTTACTCTTTAACAGAAAGGAAGACCTCCTTAGACCTCCCACCTCAAATCCCATAATATGGGCACTATAACTAAACAGACCACATTCTCACAGATTGGCATGCTTTTATTTCCACTCAGGAGGCCCATCATGATTGAGACAAATCCCTCGAGTGACTAAGAATAAAAAATGAATAAAATAATAAATGTCTTTTGTGTAAAAAATCAACAGTTTTTTTTTCTTCTGTATAACATGTTCCTACGAAAGGCAAAATAAAATCTCCAGTGTGCTGTGTTTGATGTGTGCTGGAAGCCTGTTGGAACATCACATTAACAAAAGCAATTAGAGATCTGGTGGTTCTGTCGAAGCGAGGTTTCTGCCTGTTAGAAGTAATGTTCCTACCACAACAGCTGCACCAAGTGCTTGCTCAGTGTTGGGGGTAATGTGTTACAAAGTCACAATAATGTTAAAAAAAAGATTGAGGTACTTGCATTACTGGTTCTTCAACTATCTGCATAACAGGCGAGAAAAACAAATCTAACTGTTCACGTGTGTGCATGAACCGATCTTTTCAGGGGTAAAGGTATGCCCTTTAATTCAAATTAGTTGCATGATAGGACAAAAATGTTTCTGCACCGTCCACAAACAATACATCTAATTTGTCCAATCATCTGCAAAGGCAACAGAAAGCTTGTTGCTAAAGACTGGACCTTAAGTGATGCTGATGAAAAGAGCGAAGCAGCCAAGACAAGCAGGTAAACAAAGCAGAGATAAATATAAAATATAAATGGGCTGTATTTATATAGCATTTTTTTAGTCTTAACAACTTCTCAAAGCACTTTTACATAGTACAGGAACCAGTTACCATTCACACACATTACAAGGTGCCACCTGCTCGTCAGATAAACATTCACACACATTGAGAAATTTGGGATTCAGTGTCTTCTGGGGACGCTTGGACATGGGACTGCAGGGCCAGAGATCAAACCACCAACCTTGCGATTCATAGACGACCTCTTTACCACCTGAGCCATAGCCACCCATATAGTGGAGGAAATGTCGCCTCTTTTGCAGGTGCAATTGCGGTCTTTCTGAAACATAATGGCCAAGATACATCTGACAGGAAAACTATTGCAAGCTACCTGGTGTATGTCTTGTTTATGTCCTCATTACAATAGCGTTTTGTGTTGCTCTGGGCATATGTGAAGTTTGCCTTTCTGTTATTTGGCAAATAAGTTATGGTGCATCATCTCAGGTAAAAATGTATTTAACTAGTAGTCTAACCACTTTCAGCAGTGAGTAATTTAGAAACATAAGGCATTATTATAAGAAATAAAAGTAACTAATAATGTGTAATCCAGTACTATTTTTTTCAGTAGCTACCCTAACACTGGTCATGGTGGAATGTTGGGTCTCTGTAAATTATAGTGTGGTCTCAACTCTAAATGGAAAGGGTCATGAGAACCTCTGTTATAAGTTGACACTAATATAATTAAACTGAAATTGGATGAATTAAACATTGAGAAATGGTCTGAGGTGAATAGTTTCCAATCCTCAGGGGCATTAGTCTAAATTGTTATTTCTTGGTTTTATATTTACTTAAATGGACTAATGCCAATGCAATTTAGGACCAGCCTGAGTGCATTTGGAATTTCTGATTTGTTTGTGCGTGTGTGTGTGTGTATGTGGGTCTGTGGTAGACATATTGTGTGTGTCCATACAAGCCACAATTTGGCCATTGGAAAGCTTTCTATTTGTATTTGTAGACGTGGCATCTGATTGCAGTTGCACAATAAGCCTGTGAGCACAATCAGTAAAAGACATTTAATCTCAGACTGATTAATGCTAAAGCTTTAAATATTCAGATCTAACCCTGTGGACGCTCCTTTTTAGCATTTATCAGTTGTTTTAGACGTTAAATTTCTCTAGTAACAGGTTCTATGCTCTCTGCCAGAGATCTTTATTTCATCCCTAGCTACTTCAAACATCTTGATTATTCTCTCCTGTCATCTTTCTCCATCTGTCTTTCAGTCTCTACTTTGCCAACTAGTTCTGCTCAGACATTAGTCTTATCCCAGATTAATCTACCAACGTTGCCTTCCTGCAGCCCCAATGTCAAAAGCACCGGCGCGTGTGAAAAAGAGAGAGTATGTTTGAGCATGTGTTCATTCACACACACTTGCCACGTCCCTGCAACATACCAAATAACCTCAGGATTGGTGCGGTTGTCAAGGGAGAAAATGCACAACATCAAACCCTAAGCTTCCCTGCCCTGTTGAGAGATCCCTACTCTGCCCTCCAAAACTACTGGAATCTTCCTGGGGTCTCATTTATAAATTTGTACGCACAAAACGAGGCTGAAAACGTGCCACTTCCCACGCAACGGTTGTGATTTCTGTATGTTTATCTCCGCGAATAATCAGCTGTTAGCACACCAGAGTGTGTACAATAACCTTTTCCCTCAATGACAAAGTCTCAGACTCTGCCCTGAGTCCTGAGTGGACGAAACAAGTGTTTATTCCTCAGAGCCTCAAAATCAAGACTTCAAATGCTCCTTTTTCTTTCTCTCTAAGTGTGTTTCCTTTCTCCACATGCTAACCTAACACACACACACAAGGTATTAACTCTGTAGGGTGCCCAAACTTTTGCAGACGCCATTTTTTTATTTCTGTTATTTTGAAAGTGTAAATGATGGAAATAAAATCTAACTTTTTGTGACATATTATATGTCACAAAAAATCAAATGTCTAATCTGTCATTTGATGCCTTTTGGAGATTTTTCCATCTTTTCTTAGCTTCTTTATGCACATTAATACAAATTTTTACCTGGGGTGCCCAAACTTTCGAACCCCACTGTATATCTGCCAAAAATTGAACCCCGTAGTTTGGGCTTGGCCCCCGGTTTGTGACCATGTATTTTTCAACTGATCCAAAAGGTTTTCAAAAAATTTAATTATCTTAAGAAATAGGATACTTTCTCAAACCACAAAGAAATACTTAATCATGTAGTTTGACAAACATTTTAAGATATCGGATTTTCATCAGACAGGGACAAAGTGTTTTTTGCATTTAAGACCTTAATTATGACAGGACAGCTTAGATATGAAAGGGGGAATGACATGCAGCAAAGGGAACCTGCAGCTGATATGTCAAGGACTGAGCCTCAATATGGGCGTGTATTTTGAAATGTTGAACATGAAAAATGACTAGAACAACAAGCAGTTGGCTAACAATACCATTTTATATACCGCTTGCACTGCTGTAACCTCACTGACAGTAATGTTGTATCTGGCCAAAGAGTACAGATGACACTGTACACTCAGCATCCGCTAATTAAGCACATTTACTAATTTATTCAAACAGCTCAAACACCCAGACAGTGACTCATAAAATAAATAAGGCATGAGTATGAAAAATGCAGGCGGGGTGAAGAGAAGCAGTGGAGCTGGGAATACAACACTTGTTGTTGCAAGTGCATGGATGGATTTCAGAAACTGATTTTGGAAAGTAAGTGCAAATCTGCTCACAAGAGGATTAGGCAAGAACAGAGAAACACACATGAAGTAACATATCCTGCTGAATCAGACCATGTTCTAACGTATGCTAACCAGCATGTATTTAAAATACTGTCACATACAGCGCATATTGCTGGAGATCCAGAATGGGCAGCTGGCCAGCTGTACATGAGAATGTCAATTTAGAATATTAAATTTAGGGTTCCCATGGGGTCTTGAACAGTAGAATAAATTCAAAATTCAAATATTATTATTTAAAAAGTCTTAAATTTGCTGAGTTATTGTGTTCAAGGTCATAAATTATCCCTGACCAAATGAGACCAACATGCAGCTTACATTGCAGCCAATCAGCTTTCGTGTTATTGGCGCAAGCCTCTTTCGGATTGTACCACAGACATAAAATGGATTTCATTCTTCAGCTATGGGAAGTGCAAGTTTAGCGTTAAAAAAAACGTAATGGCTTGGCTTAAAAAAAAAAGGTCTTACGTTTCATTCATAATGGTCTTAAAAAGGTCTTAAAGTGTTAAATTTGACTTGGTGAAACTTGTAGAAACTCCGAAATTTGACATACCATCCCCCCCTGGATTTACCCTGCAGAGATCTCAGAAAAGGGTAACCAAAGTCCTCTGAAATCCACCAGAGTTTAGAACGCCGACACAAAGGAAGCCTAAGGCAACCGATATCTGGCCTAAATGAGTGAAATCTGGCGGATGGTCAGGGACAGACTGGGACAAAAATTCAGCCCAGGTACTGTAGCCACACCAGCCCACGTTACCACGCCCATGCAGCCCCACCCACGGACACGTGCATTCAATAATTACATTTGTGTACAGATGGTGAAATGATATAAGCAGTACCTTCTGTAACAGATTTTTAAACATGTAATGTAAGTAACTGGCAAACAATGCTAACTACTTTATAAAGAGCACTCGTTTTTTAATAAATTGACACATACTACCTATTTATGCCATTTGTATGCTGTTGAGATAAATAGATATCTTTCGGTTCAGGCGCCGTTTTAAAAGTATCGTACAATGTTGATAAGAACATTAAAATGACAAAATAACAATGGGACTATATATAATATATATATATAGTGTTAAATATTGACTTGGTGAAACATTCAGACCCCTTTAAATTTTTCACTCTTTGTTTCATTGCAGCCTTTTTCCAAAAATCAAAAAAGTTCATTTTATTTCTCAGTAATGTACACTCAGCAACCCATCTTGACAGAAAAAAACAGAAATTTAGAAATTTTGGCATATTTATTAAAAAACAAAAACTGAAATATCACATGGTCATATGTATTCAGACCCTTTGCCGTGACCCTCATATGTAACTCAGGTGCTGTCTATTTCTTCTGATCATCCTTGAGATGGTTCTACACCTTCATTGGAGTCCAGCTGTGTTTGATTATACAGATTGGACTTGATTAGGAAAGCCACACACCTGTCTATATAAGACCTTACAGCTCACAGTGCATGTCAGAGCAAATGACAATCATGAGGTCAAAGGAACTGCCTGAAGAGCTCAGAGACAGAATTGTGGCAAAGCACAGATCTGGTCAAGGTTACAAAAAAAATTTCTGCTGCACTTAAGGTTCCTAAGAGCACAGTGGCCTCCATAATCCTCAAATGGAAGATGGGATCCCAGAACCCTTCCTAGGCATCAAGTCCGGCCAAACTGAGCTATCGGGGAGAAGAGCCTTGGTGGGGCAAAGAAGAACCCAATGGTCACTGTGGCTAAGCTCCAGAGATGCAGTGGGAGATGGGAGAAAGTTGTAGTAAGTCAACCATCTGCAGCAATCCACCAGTCGGGGCTTTTGGCAGAGTGGCCCGAAGGAAGCCTCTCCTCAGTGCAAGACACATGAAAGCCCGCATGGAGTTTGCTAAAAACACCTGAAGGACTCCAAGATGGTGATAAATAAAATCCTCTGGTCTGATGAGACCAAGATAGAACTTTTTGGCCTTAATTCTAAGCGGTATGTGTGTGGAGAAAACCAGGCACTGCTCATCACCTGTCCAATACAGTCTCAACAGTGAAGCATGGTGGTGGCAGCATCATGCTAATGGGGGTATTTTTCAGCTGCAGGGACAGGAGATGGGGAAAATGATATAAGGGATATCCTGGAGAAAACCTTTTCAGAGTGTGGACCTCAGACTGGGCCGAAGGTTTTTAAACAAGACAATGACCCTAAGTAACTGGCTAAAAAACGAAAGTGGCTTCACAACAACTCTGTGGCACTGTTTTGAATGGCCCAGCCAGATTGACTTAAACCCAATGAGCATCTCTGGAGAGACCTGAAATTGACTGCCATTTGACAGAACTGGAGAGGATCTGTTGAATGGCAGAGGATACCCAAATCCAGATGTGAGAAACTTGTTGCATCTTTCAAAAGACTCATGGCTGTATTTAAAAGGTGCTTCTACTAAAATGAACAAAGGGTCTGAATACTTATGACCATGTGAACAGTTTTTGTTTTTTAAAAATGACAAAATAAATTTCTGTTTTTTCTGTCAAGATGGGACATATATAAAATGAACTTTTTTATTTTTGGAAAATATATGAAAAATTTAAAGGGGTCTGAATACTTTCCGTACCCACTGTATATATATATACATACAAAAAGAATTCTGACCGGCCCACATTTAAAAAAATGGTCTGGCCCCTTTTACATTTGCCAGAAATGCCAGATACCAACATACCAACACAAATCCTTGGGAATTATTCAGAATCAGGATATAAACCACTAAACTACCTACACGTCTGCCAAAGTATAGTTATGTATGTTTGTATTTGTAATAATTAATTTAACTGCTGTTATATGTCAAGGGGTGATACCCCAGGCAAAACCATCATTTTGAGTTTTTGGGCAATTTTACATCTTTAGCATGTCTTCTTTCAGATTATTGGGGGAAAACCCATGCCAAATACATATTTAGGTGTTTATTTTATGACACTTTGTCTATTTGCACCTGCACATTTGTCCTAAATCAAACAAAATGTAGCATGAGATAGTATGTTCTAAAGGTTTTTACAGAAGTAGTTGTTGAGATATCATTCACAGCCTGATTTATGTAACATTTCATACCTAAAAACGTGGGGAAAATTGATTTTTGTATGGCTTTTGACACCACATTCTGATTCATGGAGTGATTAAGAGAGATCCAAAATCCCCTCTGTAAAAACCTTTGACTCTAATATGTTAACTAAATGAAAATCATTTTGAACACTTCTTACAATGTTCAGATTTCTCTTCTAGAAATTTATGCAAATTAGCACATTACTTTCATATTTAAACAAATGTATACAAAATATTCTTTTACCGAATTTGTGTCAGCGGTGTCAGCTTTGTTTACTGTTTATATATCATTTAATATCATTGTCTATACTGTGGATCTCATATCTTATTCTTTTAGCCTTATGTTGAAGGCTATTTGATGTTATATCGTTTCTTGTTCAAAAACAAAAACTACTGATTACAAAAGAAAATCTATCATATGTTATGCATGTAAGAGCATTGATTACTAACATTGATGAGAAGGAACATGCAAAAATACGTTGAAGTTGTCCTTATAAGACTGTAGAAATATCCCTGGGCTCATGATGGCATAAAAGAAAGAGAATTCAGAAAAGTATGGAAACAAAAAGTATGATGGCAAACTGTCTCTGTTCTATTTGCTCCACTTTGGTATTGAAAGTCTTGTGATGCCCACTGAAGCTTTCATCTCAAGTGTCTCATCTAACTTTAATGGAGTGGCGAGGATCCTTCAGATTTTACAGGGATTTTACAGACTACAGAGACAAGGACCGACTTAGAAAGGGAAGGGACAGCCAGATAGCGGTCACTGAGTCATTAATAAACTAAAGAAAATGTAATAAAAAAAAGTGAAACAATAGTTTTATTTAAAAAATTAAAACCTGAATTTGAGGCAACTCAGCTCATCTTCACTGCAGTCCATTGTCAAAGCAATCAAATGGAAAAGAAGTGAAGCCTATGAGCTTTTTCTTTCCGAGAGTTAAGCAGGATTTCTGCTTCTGCGGGTGTTCTACACAGAGCTTACGCCGTAGCCTACGCACATGTAAGTGGCCTGACGTGTATTCTACTTGTGCGCTGGTGTGTGTGTCGTTGTAACGTATGTATCTCTTTAAGAGAACTAGAACAGTGCCCGATGAAAATGTCCCTGTTAGGAACGGGACGATTAGTCTGGGGTATTGCTGCCATTAGAATTCTCCAGAACCAAATTGTACCCCAAAATGACTTACAGAAGGACCCCGAACCTCTTCACATGTGTACTTCTACATCAGAAGACATACTACTGTTGTACTGGAGTTCCTAATCAGACAGTTGCCTCGTGTGCTACCCACTGGGTCCGTTATGAAAGCTAATCAGCACATCTGTGTTAATCAACCACCAGAACCAGACTGTGTGTGTGCAGAGAAAGACAGAGAGAGAGAGAGTCAGTGTTGTCTTTTTCGTCAACAATATTCATATCAATGATACAAGTAGCCAGACTACAATACATACGTACACAGAGAGGGTCGAAGAAAGCAGCTGAACTTTGGCAGCTGAAACGTGACAAACACCTCAGACCCACAAAAATGCGCAAAGTAGCACAACTTTGGACTGTCTTTGACTTTGAATAAACAAACGACAATTCAGAGGTTTCAGAATCCCACACATGCAAAACACAACCAGCTACAGACAACAAGTGGCAGCCAGAGCGTGATGTCACTTATAGGCAGGGTGCCAGACACTATTTTTGAGTCATATCGTTGTCCGTGTTCAGGGGCGTGATGGGGGGGGGGATTACCACCTTTGACTCTTTTTCTGCTTCCAACGTTAGCTACATGATTGCAGGATATACCAAACTTACTTTTCTTCACTGTCCTGGAGAATGAAAACGGTTGGCGGAAAAAAAAAGCGCTGCGCTTTTGTTTTTTTTTCAAGGGGAAACTCAACAAAAAGCCATTTGCCGACACAAAATGTCAAATAAAAACAAGACACTATATAGTATTAAGTTGCTGTGAGTTGCAGCCTACATTCTTCTAACCAGAGGCAGACTATAAAGTAATCTCTGAGATTATTCCTTCACAGCGCTGTGCAACGTGAGAAAATCTCAGAGCTGAACCGGGCAGGCACAGCACTCTTCATCAGACTCACCGCGAGTTAATTACGTCTACTGGTAACTAATAACAGTACCGTCGCCAAAATACCATGGCGAGTCAAATCCAATACTTCACCGTTAACTGTGTTTTTCGTCGGGATTTAGTAAGTTGAGACATGTGGTTATGGTATTGTGTGTAGCACGTCTGATATGCTTACAGTAGTGTTTTCAAATCATTTTACAGATAATATGACTTGGACAGAAATATCCATTCTAACCTCTGTAGCTCTGTGTCAGTAAGGCCTAGAATCACACTGACACTTGGAACAAAGAATTGAGAGTGTTAAAGTCCCAATGACCCCAGGCACATCCCATAGGGCCAAAGTATATGGGAACTGTATCACTTTTATTTGGTAAATAGTTTAGGCGAGCATGTTCTTTCATGTGTTTTCTTAAGAGGTTAACAAGCAGGATAACTTTCTCAAATCACAGTGAAATACTCAATCCTTTAGTTTGAATATCCAATTTAATTGGCCAGAGACCATGGATGTGTTGAACATTTTCTTATAAAAACACAAAAATAAATACAGAGCCTAGAACAATGGGACAAGGATACTGACAGGCTCACATTGTTACTCTGAATGTCTGACGTTCTTATTATGGAAAGGATCCCTTCAGAGATAGAACGTTTTGTTAAAAAGTAAGATATTTTTTGTTTAACCAGAAACAGCTCCCAAATTACCATCGCCAAACACACCAGACTCCATTGAAATAAACACTACTTTTAGCGTGTATGGAGCCTGCATGTTTTCTCATGTGAATAGGTAAATTAAGCGTTAATTTCAACAAAAACCAGCACGGTGATTGTTGGAACGGTGAATAGACAAACCAAGATTTATTTTACTATTTTTTTTCTGTCCACTTTGAGTGAAGTATGTTTGGTTATAGTTTTGCGCATGTTTTGGTTAGCTGTAATTTATTTATTCCTTATTTGATGGGTTTTTCATGTTTATCAATTTATTTGCTGTGTTTTAATTATTGATTACATTTTTTGGTTGCATGATTTGTTTTATGTAGCTTTGGGCCTGGCATGCTGTTCGGTTGTAGTGTTTGATTTCTGCTGTGTGCTGTCACTTGACCTTCCTTTACCCATGTGCTTAATTAGTATTGATGTGAGACACCTGTGTGGCAGTGAAAAGACCATGTTTTAAAAGCAGAGTTGATGTGGAGGATTGAAAAAAGAGAACTGAAAAGAATGAACTGGAAAAAGGGGACCGGTGACAGAAGAGAAACTCAATTACGAGAAGGAAAAAGAGAGAGATGGAGATGGCCAAAGCGAGGAGCACACTGACGGAGAACAGGGACTGGGAAGGTGGCGATGTCCGGGGGGTCCAGCGGCTCTGCTGGACACCAGACAAGCGTGCCATGACGGGAAGTGTCGGGGTCAGCCCTATGTTCCCACAACCCAACGGTCTCACAGACCTTTGTTCCCACATTTCTAAGAATTTGTTTTTTCACAAAAAATTAGGTCCAGAGCCCTATGGTCCCACAGCCCTATGTTCTACCATTTCTAAAAATGTGTCTTAAAATTAGGGGGTTAACCCGTAACCCTTAATTGGGAGAAAGGGGGTTACAGTCTGATACAAATTTATGAAAAAGTAAATGTGAGAACATAGGGTTGTGGGAAAAATACATGGTGGGGGGGTGCAATTTGCAGGTGCAGGGACGTCAAGCGTAACAATTGACCCACTTCCCTATAACTCCCAAACCGTACATCGCACATTTAAAACCCATATATCCACGCGTTCCCTGGATCCAACTGAATCTCCTGATATAGGCCACACCTCTTTTCGCCTAGACTTTTATGCGTGAAAAATCACAATTTTAACAAAAACCTACTTTGCCGAACTTCTCCTAGACTATGCGATCTGCCCCAAACCTTTTCTTATAGGATAAAATTGTGCATATTACACACAAACAAATTTGTGTAGCTAACTATGAAAACACCAACTTTGCCATATCTAGACCAAAATGAATGCTATCAACATGATACTTTAGAATCTTCTTTGCCACGACCCTCTGGGGGTCTCCCATCCATTTTTATAAAAACTGGCTACTAGAAGGCGCTGCAAGTACAAAAAGTTTATATCTCATGAACGGCTCATGTGATTTTTACAAACTCTGGAGGGTATCATCTATG
This sequence comes from Etheostoma perlongum, assembly GCA_026937815.1. Taxonomy (NCBI): domain Eukaryota; kingdom Metazoa; phylum Chordata; class Actinopteri; order Perciformes; family Percidae; genus Etheostoma; species Etheostoma perlongum. The sequence continues at coordinate 23,419,429 of CM049391.1, read as the reverse complement.
GCCACTCCTGAGGCCACTCCTACAGTGGGGTTTTGATTGGTCAAAGTGGGCATGGCCTATGGGTCCCACATTTGTATTCACCACTTAGTGTGATGTGTAATGTGACCAACTTTAAATTTAATGTGTAGATGTACAATGGTTCATGGACCTCACATACAAAGATTACCCATATGGTCCACTAGGTGGCGCTGTAATTACGTCAAATGTGCCTATAACTCCCACATTACAGATTACATTATCGCAGATTAGAAATTGTTACAACCACATGTTCCTTGAATAGAGCTGAATCTGATCATAAAGGCCACGGCCATTTCCGCAAGAAGTTTTTGCAATATCGCGCAACGTGCAGAAACAACTTTTTTTTAACTCCTCCTAGGCCATGCGACCGATCTGCACAAAACCTGGTATCTCCAGATGGACCTGACCAAAATTAATCACAAGAAAGTTGCTATTTTAAACTTTGCAAATAATTTACAAACAAACACATTTTCGTAGCCAGCCATAAAACAAACTTTAGATAAATCTCTGCCAAATTAATAGTTATCAGAGCAAACCTTGGTATTATTCTTTGACGTACCACTACGATCTCTATACCAAATTTGGTGAGGATCGGCCATTATGGGGCGCTAAAATCAGTTCAGTTCAAGACATTTATTTGTCCCCGAGGGGCGATTAATTTTGCTGCAGTAGCAAAGAAATTGACATACAATACATAACAAAGACAATATCAATTAAAAATACAGACCAAATGGGGAAATAAATACCACAACATTAAAAGTTTAAGTCCCAGTGTGCCTTATGTGCAGACATTACCTATTCTTTCCAAAATGAACGTTGACGCGTTTTGGCAAACAGCTCAATGCATTTAAATAGGAAATTTGCAATGGCAATATCTCTGCTGCTTTACATGCTATCATCACAAACATTGTGAGTGATGTTGATCTTTGCACAGATTGGCCGTTAGGGGACGCTATAATCAACGTTTATGTTTTGACGAATAATTCAATGCATGCAAATAGGACATTTGCGATTACAATTTCTCTGCTGTAAGGATTCCTATCAACATGAAACTCGTGAAGCTCGGTCGGCATGCCGCTCTGAGACCGACTTTGTTGGAGATCGGCCATCAGGGGGCACTATAGTCAATATGGACCAGATTTGGCCCTTTTTTTTACTCAGTCAATGTTAAGGGGATATTCGCAACGGCAATGTACCGCAGACCTTGCTGGTCAAAACCCTCGATATTTCCCAACGTTTGCCCCCCCACCATTGAGCTTTTGGTCCCGTCCCAGGGTTGTCTGTGGCGACTCGCGTCGTGGCTGACTTGTTTTTTTTTGTTTAAATATTTGCTTGTGTTTTAGTACTGGACTTTTAATACCTGAATAACAGTTTTGAGGGGATTTTGTCATTTTATGTTGAATAGTTTTTTAGTTTTTTTTTTTAAGTTGTCACATTTAATGAGAATAAATTGCTGTTTTATCATACTAAGCTTGTTTTGGTGTTTTCTTGGATGCCAGGCATTGCTCCCCTGGTATAGAAGAACCTGTCTCTTTTCTGTTTAAAGTAAATTATTTTTCGCAGAGTTCTTAGTCTCTACAAAACTAGTGTTTGCCATTCACGCTACCTGCACACATTAATTCAAATGGAGTCTGGTGGGAAATGAGTTCTTTTTAGCCCTTTCATTTCATTTTCTATTTTAGGTATTCATTTCCACATTTCAATTGCCTGTTCAATCAGTGCTATCAGTTTCAATATCAAATGACATTGTTATTCTCTTCTTCTCTTACTTTATGTAATTTAGCGATGGATTACGTCTACGAATGACTCTCAGAGACATTGTTCTTGGCTGTGCTATTCAAATAGAGACTTCCAGCTGGATGATGCGCTTTTAATGACACAGGAACATGAACTGAGACTTCATTTCTGACCCTAGATTTGAAACCAACAAACGCCTTTTGAATGTGGAGAACCAGGATGTTGGCGTAATTGTGGGCAAATTCTTGGATGCTATTTAGTAATGATGGCTCTGTGGAATGGTTCCAGCACCCGCATGCCTCAAGGTTGTTGTAAAAATAAAAATGTCCTTCATTAAACTAACAAGGTAATAGTGGATGTTTCCAGATGATGGACCACTTGATCCCTTTGTTTGCTGACTAAAGGTAACAGAGCAAGGGCAATGCTATATTTGTCTTCGAGGTGTAAACACATCACTATACTGAAGGATTACAGCGTATTCAACTATTGTAGATAGCAGCATGATGTGAAAGGGATCAATAAGGGATCAATAAGGAGCATAGGGGCAAAAAGTACAAGACGTGAACAGAAAGAGGACAAACAATGACATTTTTATTAAATAATCAAGGTTAAATTTAAAAGTTATGGCCTGGGTAAACTTGTAATTATTTATCTTCAACTCATTTAGTTATTTATTGTGGAGTTATTATGGGACAGCCGTGGCAGTGCCATTTTGCCTTTGGGGTTTCCATCTGTCCTATTTTTGTAAATGCGATATCTCAGGACTTCAAAATTGGCAAAAACGTCCACTTGGACTTTGTTGGATGTACTGATTAGATTTTTGTGTTCAATGGGACAATTCATTTACCGGATAATCGCAGGAACATCCGTCGGCGCCAGGTCTTCTGATCGATGTCCCCGCCTTACAAAACATCAAAGCTTGAGCTCTATAGCAAGCTATTCGCTGACAAAGTTTTGTAGACAGTTTGGATCGTTCAACAAGGCAGGTCTGCTCGGTTCTTTCAGTGAATGGTTGTAAAGATTATGTTTACGGCATTTACGAACTGGGACGTTTTGTGACCAGGTGGCGGGGATTTGCTATGGACAAAGTACACACGGCGGTACACTGGTAAAAGCAAATAACGTTTAACCATGTATCCAGTTCATTTAAATAGTGTTCCATTGCCAGACCTTCCTTCACAGCGCTGTGGAGGAGGGTCTGGCTATTCTCCACAGCATTCCTGGATGGGAGAAAAACATCCTCTGGTTTGATGGCATTTCTTTAAACTAATCACAATTGTCATGGTGTGCTAAGCCTCGGACGGAGCCCCCGTGCCCCTGCAAAATAGCCTCAGGAAGGAATTTGTCTTGGTGGAACATGTGTACGTTCAAAAGTTGTTTTAGTCGCGCAACAGAAAACTCAGATTGGACAGATAGTCTAGCTAGCTGTCTGATTTACCCTGCAGAGATCTGAGGACCAGGTAACCATAGTTCTCAGATTGGACAGATAGTCTAGCTAGCTGTCTGGATTTACCCTGCAGAGATCTGAGGACCAGGTAACCATAGTTCTCAGATTGGACAGATAGTCTAGCTAGCTGTCTGGATTTACCCTGCAGAGATCTGAGGACCAGGTAACCATAGTCCTCAGATTGGAAAGATAGTCTAGCTAGCTGTCTGGATTTACCCTGCAGAGATCTGAGGACCAGGTAACCATGGTCCTCATGAAATCTAGAGTGCTGTCTGTGGAAAAGAAAAAGAAACCATGAATTTGTTGTCCTTGTCTTTTTTTGCGCTTTTTCTTATGCTTTTGACACTTTGTTTTTTATTATAAGTAATATTTGCTTTTGCAAATGTACCCATATGTACAGTATGTGCCAGCACAAAGCAAATTAAATTCAAATTCTGAGTTAGTAAGGAGACGTCTGTAAAGACTAGGGAGGTAACGATACAGTCAACTCGATTTTAAGTTCACAATACGATTTTCTCAAAAGTGCAACAGAAATTGTATTTCATGTTATATAGCAGAAATTAAATTGAAACAAATCCCACATCAAAATAAGTAGAGTGACATCTAAAGTGAAATAAACAAAATCAAAAAGTCCTAGACTATCAAAGGTTGTTTTTTTTATCTCAACTGGTTGATATCTTCACACATTTATATTGATTTTTAACTGATTCATGATGCATCCCTGATACCTTTTTATTTTTTTTCGGATGTATTTATTACTACTTCCTGAAAATTCAAAGCTATGCCCATGAATATTAATTGGCTTTTATACAGTGTATACTCTGTTTATGAGTCTGCATACCTTTGGTCATGAAGGGTGATTGGTCAAGAGACGGAGAAAGCTGTAGAGTTAGATTGTGCTTCAGGCTGTTTTTTAGAGAATAACATCCAGATACCATATTGATTGTAATAGCTGTTTAAAACTGCTAGATGATTAGCTTGCAGGATGGGTTGCTCAGTGAACACTGACAGACAAATATAACAAATTAATTGTTTACTGTAATCAAAGATCTCTTTGGTATACAGTACCTATTCTACCTGTCCTTCATTGGGATTAATTTTCTTTGTATGGACAGGGAGATGGATACACACAAAAGAGCCAGCTGGAACAAAAGAAGGAGAGACATATAGAGAACATATAGAGACGGATAGAGAACAGACAGTGTAAAAAATGATTCTGAGAAGGAAAAAGGGACACTTTGTTTGAAGACGGTTTAAATAATGCATCCTCCTCATTTAAAGTATTTCTGATCTTGTGCTATGTAACCTGGAACCGTCTGCTGAGGGATGAAGCTATCAGGTCCTAACCTTGCCTGGCCTTGGGGAGGCCATTACAGAAGAATGCACTTGATTCAGAAGAATAATTTTTCCATGATAAATAATCCATCCATTTTGTACCATTGTCAAAATGTTGCAGCCAATTCTCCCTCACAATGGCTCCTGCTGGACAATTCTGTAGTAGAATACTTTCAAGGACAACACAGGCCTTATTGCATGGCAGCCATTTTTATTTGTCCAAGCAGGAAAAGCACAGGTGTAACCAATAAAATTGATTATGCTTTCCATTTATGAAAGTATTAAAAAATCTAATCTTTGCCCAAATCAATCTCTCGTTCCCTATCTCAAGTGTTGGAACCAAGTTATCTTTGCTCAAATCCCAAGTAAATCTTGAGCCATTTGGGACTGTTTTTTTGGGTCCAGTCACTTGTTATGTCAAGTCAAGTTGTCAAATATGGACGTTTGGACAGTGGCTGTCTTCATCTGATGCAAAAAAACGCCCTTTGGCGTGTGTGTAGAACGTACTGGGTGGAGCAGCATCTGGATGGGGTTTAGGGAGTAGTATGTAAGGGGGAAATTCCACATAGGGACGTCGGTCGGGGTGGTGGATGGGTCAAACACAGGACTTTTACCCTGGAGGGCAGGGTTTGTGTCCCGCGTATAGTCCTTAACCGTCCCGTTATTGTTGCGTGTCAGGGAAGGCGGTTTCTTCTTTAACGTTCCGTTATTCCCGCGTGTCACGGAACCGTAAGCCCACCCATGAGCTTTCCCTTAACCCAACCGTCCCGTCACCGCGAATAACGGAACTGTGAGCCCACCCACGAGCTTTTCCTTAACCTAACAGTGTGAAATGGGACGGCAATAGTCCCGAACAAGCGCATGTTATGACGCTAAAGGAGACGACCAAGCACATGTTATATCACGCTAACGGTCTCCTTTAGCGTCAATAACAACATCAACAACAACAACCTGACCAAGCGTCCGTATTTGACGAGATGGGAGTGAGTTGTGCCATAGCATGGTGTGTGACTGACAACCAGTCAATAACATCTTTTTGAGTCGTCCAATCGTGATTCACAGTTTGCCGCTGCATAGCATACATATTTAGACAGAAACGTGACATTTTATATTCAATAGCTTACATTCAAACTTATCATTCCGAGTTATCATGCCTCAAATCAAGTCTTGAGTCATTAACTTACAAGTCCAAGTTGAGTCTCAAGTCATTTATTTAGTTTTTAGTTTATTTTAGTTCAAAACGGTGACTCGAGTCGACTTGAGTCGAAGTTACCAAGTCTCACCCAGGAGACCGGGGTTCATGTCTACGGGACCATGCCCCATGCGTAATTACATCATGTCCGTACGCACGCAAGTGAAATAATGTAACAAATGTACTGATTTTTTTCAAAACTTTTCTAAGTGGTTTTGTTGCCTAAACCTAACCAAGTAGTTTTTGTGCCTATACCTAACTAAACTGCGATCATTTCACAACTTTAAAGACATGCTTAAAACGGCGACTGTTACTTTTAGATATGAGCTTATTTACTTCTATGGTCATTGAGTTTTGGTTTCCGTAATGGCCACCGTACTTAGAGGCCCTTGAAAAAGCCCCGAAAAACTGTAAACCACCATTGAATCAAAATAAAATGTTCCTCATATCTGTGAAATAAGCACAGCTCAAAGAATCACAAACAAGAATCTATAAGAACCAGAATTGAAAGAAGAATCTGAATTGTTAAAATCAAAATGATGCCCAACCCTACTCATCGCACATTCTTTCTCCCCCGGAGTCCTTATGTTTTCCCGCCCCACAGTTTTCCTTTGATTAGGGTGGCCCTTAAATCATGCTTGCACCTGTAGCCGTGGTCCTGCTCAACACCCTGCTACACCCTTTGAGGCAGATCTATGGAGCATTTCATTTGTAGGTGGATTTATAGACGACCCTTTTTCTTATGAGAATAGCTATATGCTAGACTTGAGTTGCATATTCATGTATATGTACACAACCAGTCAAAAGTTTGGGGTCACTTACAAATTCCCATACCACTCCATTATAGACAGAATATATGATCTGATCTGGGTGGGTGGCTGATCTTTAATGCAATATCTACATTGCCCATTATCACCAACCATTCATCCAATATTCCAAAAGCGAATGCTGTTCACTAATCTGATATCTATTTTAAAAAAGCTAACTGAGAAAACATTGAAGAACCCTTTTGCAATTATGTAAACACATAATGTAATCTGAAAACTGCTGCCCTGGTTAAAAAAAAAAACAATGCAACTGATCTCAGCTGGTATTCTGTCTACAATGGAGTGCAATGGAAATTTCTAAGTGACCCCAAACTTTTGACCAGTAGTGTACACGGAAGTTTGTAATGCCGTATTTTTCATGTTTCCACAGTTTTGGAGTATTTCTGGTCTTGTGCTCCTATATAGCCTGGAACTGTCTGCTGAGGGATGAAGCTATCAGGTCCTAACCTTGCCTGGCCTTGGGGAGGCCATTACAAAAAGAATGCACTTGATTCGGAATAATAATTTTTCCATGATAAATAATCCATCCATTTTGTCCATGTGTCAAAATGTTGCAGCCAATTCTCCCTCACAATGGCTCCTGCTGGACAATTCTGTAGTAGAATACTTTCAAGGACAACACAGGCCTTATTGCATGGCAGCCATTTTTATTTGCAAGCAGGAAAAGCACAGGTGTAACCAATAAAATTGATTATGCTTTCCATTCATGAAAGTATTAAAAAATGTCTAATCTTTGCCCAAATCAATCTCTCGTTCCCTATCTCAAGTGTTGGGACCAAGTTATCTTTGCTCAAGTCCCCAGTTTTACAAAATCTGAAAGATCCTTACTAAAAGCCCCTCTCCTCTCCAGTTTCCTGGGTCTTTATTTCATGTATCTTATGTAAGCTAGATGCTACGCAAACCTGTTAAAGCAAGAGCAGAATATTATCTATAAAAAATGTTCTCATTGTATCCAGACATTTTCAACAGAGGCTTATTCTGTGATCCAGGAGTTTACTAGTATTCTTCAAACAAAAGATCTTTTTGATACGTACACCAATTCACTGTTAATAATTCTTTTCAGGTCCCCGCGGTCATCATGTGGATATTACATATTACTTCTCCCTCTGGAGAAACTGACTCATGACCTCAATCACAACTACACAACAACAACAATTCTGCAGTCTTTGGAGATCGTTGCATTCCTTCCTACAGAGACTTTCTTGTCTTTGGTTTAATCTGTATGTAATTTGCTATTTATTTAGTTCCTGTACAATTCATGCATGTAATCATGTCTATGTTTCTATTCTGCCAATTTCATGTGTGTACTGTACATTGCAGCATCTGTTTTCTTGGGGTGAGATTTGTCTGAATAAGCGGACGAAGATGGATGGATGAATGGGATTTCTCTGTTGTATGTCTGTCTCTCTGTATGTATGTATGTAATGTATACTGTTTTTGTTTGACCAGTGGGCTATGAGAAGGGATTTATGTTACAAATCTTTACTGTCAGGGGACAGAACTACTGCCACAGTCAATCATTTTCAGTTGCTTTAAAATGTTTATCATCACTCATTTTACAAGGTCAGCATCCATCCCAGGACGCCGGGTGGAAAATGAAAAACGACTGCTCTGCAGTTCCATTTACTGCAGTTATGAGGTGCAACAATATTTCACATTAATGGACACTGCAACTGCTGTTTATAGGTGAAAGAAAAGGAAAGCAAAAAAAAAAAACTCAACTTAAAGGGTCCAATGTGTGGGAATTTTGAATTTCTCATCTAGCGTTAAGATCATATATTGCAATCAACTGCAATCTTGCACCACACAGTTCCAAGTACGAGTTACAGCTAGGGTAGCTTTCCCGCTTTGAAAAGCCGTCCTTTTGTTCTTTTCAATATTCTTTTTCTCTTTCTGGGCGAAAAAGAAGATTCTTGGTCCTGAAATTTGGATTTTAAATACGTGTGGTCCTCCATGTGTCCTTCTTCAAACTTGCTGGGGCCGGGATGCGACGATACCCGTTAGCAGCATTAGCAACATTAGCAGCACCTGTGAGTTTATCATGTGACAGCAAAAACGCGAAAGGCAGAGCAGTATGTCCTGTATGTCCCTTACCGGCTAACGTATATGGAGCGTCTACCCCAGTTCATGCAAATGGAAATGGAAAATTTCCAGCCAATAGGAATACTAAATTTTCATGAAAAAGGACAAGTTTGTGAACGGGCAACACAGATTTTGATAACAAACAACTAAACTTTACACACACTGGGCCTTTAAGTAAATGTAATTACATTTCTGTCACAGTTCAATGCATTGGGACATTGTAATCCACTGAGCTGTGACATTCTCTTCTTCTCCAAAAAAATACACACACATTTCCATTCTTAGAACAGGACAGGAGCACAAACGGAAACGGTAGAAGGTTGGAGGTGTTCAATACAGTAGACATGGATTAACACTGATGAGTGCAAGGCTGATTTTTATTGCCTTGGTGTTGCCTCCTACTCAGATTGTGTGCAGATGCCGGACACTTTTGTCCAGGGTCAGAGGATAAGTATTTAAGTATTTATATATACTTTATTTTTGAACACCATATGTCTTGTCAAATACTAGGTATTACAGTCTTTAAAATGCTACAAAGAAAACAGCATTCCTCTGCAGAGTTCTTACCCATTTTCTTTCTTTGCGTTTGAGAAAGCTTCACCTCCGTTTAAGGGTTGCTTCGTGTTATGAGGGTGGTGAGGTGAGGACCCAAGTGCAGAGAAGAGGAGGCAGGTAGGAGCAGGTACACAGGACTTTATTATAAATGGTCCAAGGCAAACAACGGAAGCAAAGGGCAAGGCAACACCCGAGAAATACAAAAGGGGCAGGACAATCAGACAGACAAACGTAAAGCTAGACAAGACTAGACAAGACAGGAAACCATACTATCAAAATAAAACAGGAAGCAGAACAAACAGACACACAGGGGAACACAACATAGGACCAACAACACAAGACTGGGGAGAAGCTAAGACAAAAACACAAGGAAGTCAAACAGGAAAAAATAAACCCAAACAACCCCCAAACCACAACACTTCATCACAGGGTTAGTTGCTGTTTGTGAGTAAATGGGGAGAAATATATATATATATATATATATATATATATATATATATATATATATATATATATATATATATATATATATATATATATATATATATATATATATATATATATATATATATATATATATATATATATATATATTTGTCCTGTTGAATTTGAGGAAGTTTAAAATATATTAGATGAATTTTATACATTTTAACACATTTGATCCCATTTATACATGGGTTAATTTACCCTCAACATTTATGAATAATAAAATGCAATCTAAAAACAGGATACACTGCCTACTTGATTTTGAAGGCTGTAATTTGCAGAAGCTGCATATTCCTGTCGTCTTAAATACACAAGAACAGATGAGCTCAACAGACTCATCAGTACACACAGTCAATGTTTGTGTTGAGTTGTCAGGTCTCGGTCATGAAAAATCAAATGGATCTAACAGATGAAACTGACAAGCTCAATGGACTTCACTTAATCCATTTCATTAAGAACAATCCTAACCCGAACCCATGGCGAGGTTTGGTGAACGCAGCTGGATTGATTTATATTAAAAAGGTGATTTAGGAATTTTTTTGGAGAGAGCATGTATATTCCCAATTGTTTTTGTGAAACACCATCCGGTTTTTGTGAACATTTGGCTTGCCTGTGGTATTTCCAGACGGATACTGTATTACAATACTATATAGAAACAGGCTGGATTAATGGTCTTTGTTTGAAATTGCAGTTTCTGTTTTGGGATTTAGGTAAGACTGAAGATTAATTGCATTTCATAATCTCAGAATTCTGAGAATAAAGTCAAAATTCTGAGAATAAATACATACATTTTTCACCAGTGGCCCTAATCCTCTTCCGTAAGAGACTTTTCTCCATGTCCACTGAAGTTTCTTAGCTTTCTCCGTAGTAATGTGTGTGGTCCAGGTATCTTTGCATACATAGGCTACTTTTACTTTTATAATTTTAATTACATTTCCAAGCCTGTACTTTGATACTTTCACTTGAGTAAAGAAGTTAAATCAGTACTTTTACTTTTACCAGAGTATTTTTTTAACACAAGTATCTGTAATTCTACTTGAGTACGGGAAGTGAGTACTTTTACCATCTCTGGTTTACAATGATAAACTATGCACAAACTGTCATTCATTCCCAATACACGAGTCTGACTGGAGTCTGGGAAAGAAGAAAAACATGACACACAAGCTCCTGAGAGTCAAGTGCTGATGTTCATGTGCTCCAATCTAGGCCTGCACGATATTGGAAAAATCTGACATTACAATATTTTTTTCCCTTGCGATATATATTGCGATATGAAAAAAAAGATGAAATAAATAGCTCTATTTGGAAATAATAAATCCTTCTCAACTACTGCAGTGATATTGTAGCGGAGTGTATTTACATAGAGGAAAACAATGAAAAAGGATCTTTTCTAATGTAAAACATTCTTTGTTGAACTTTAATACTTTACAACACCAAAGCAAGTAAGCACTGTGACTAACGTTACTTTTTTCTGAAGTGGTTTTGGAGAGGGACATCAGGTAGAAATACGCTGGTTGACTAGCATGACACCATTGTATTCATATAATAATCAATCCAGGGTAACATGTATGACAGTGACTGCATGTTGCTTCCTCTAAATTTCAGGTTGTGGTCGACTAGCAGGGTCAGCTCGTTAGTTTGATAAACTGATCAGAGCTGTATGTCACGCGCACTAGCAACAAACTCTGTGTATCCAAGAACAATTAAATCAGTGGAAATAACGTTAGCTCAGACACAGACTTCTGTTGTAGATTAGTGTTACTTTTCCAGCGTCGCGTCTCCAAACCGTAACGTTAGTTGGGACAGACGGACCCCTTGTTTCTTTAGGGCTAACTATATTAGCTTTAGCCTGGCTGGTAACATAAGGTGACCAGATTTCTCAGACAAAATCCAGGGACATTTTCAGCTCAGAAGCCGTAAATACCTCCAAAACAGGTCATGTTTTTTATCTTTGTAAAACTTAAAACGGGGGACACAGCCCCAGGAGCATCACAAGACCTAGAGCTGCACTGGGGCACAAGGGGGGGTCCATGGGCCTGTCTATTTTAAAGGTGCTCTAAGCGATGTTGGGTGACATTACTTCTTGTTGACGTTCAAAGTATTTTCAAACAAAACGAGACTAGCTCGCCCCTCCCTCCTCCTCAGCCCCTCCTTCTGTTCACTGATTGGACCGCAAATTATTTGGCCAGAGAAAGCCCGAAAACATACCGCAAACCCAGACGGTGTGCTGAAGGAAAATGAAAATTGAGCAAAAGTACGTAGGAGGGCGGAGCCAGGCTAATCTGGTGCACTTTGAAAAGAAATTCAGAGCTTAGACTTGATTGTTCTTATCTATGGATGGAGATATTTGTGCTGTAGCCTGAACTAGTTTGCACTTCAGACATTTTAACCATGCACACACAGGTGGAATTGGTTTTTCTTCATATTTTTGCATTAATGTCACTATGAAGCATACCAGTAGAAATATATATTCATATTTGTAAGTGGGATTGTCTAGAATCTGGCAATATAATAACCATTATACCCTGGCTAAGCAATTTACTAAATTGTCTGTGCTGACATAAATAGTTCACATGAGAATACATTATAATTTTGGAGACCATGTAAAAGATTTGTTGCAATTTCCAAACCGGATTACTCGGGAACCGCTTGTTGTACTGATGCATGTGTTAAGTGAAGAGTTTGTGAGATATTTCACACAGAGTAATGGGTGTGCAGATATTTATGCATGATGTAAACATGATAACATTTCATGTAGGCCCCATTCTCATTAGGGGCTGAGCCCCCCTAAAGGTCTGATCCTAGACTCACCCCTGCTGCTACTTCACACACCTCAGAGGGGAATGTTGTCATGGTTACTGAACTATATATCTGACAGCTTTTGCTTTATTGCGTCAGGCTTGTTTCTGCAACAGCTCATTGAGTATCAGATACAATAAAAACTATTGTGGAAATATTTTCCTTTGACATTGATACAGTATTAAACCAGAGCTGCCAACTTTTACCAAAACCTTGGAGTGAGATTTGGGGGGGCCAACCCATATTTTGCCGCGTACAAAGCAATTTCTTTGGCTCTTTCAGCATCATTATCCTTCAGGGTTTAAATTGGGATTTGTTATATATGTGGGGGGATGGGGGCTCTCCCTTGGGGGGTCTGTGGGTATGCCCTCCCAGGATTTTTGTGCAAAAAAATGGAGAAATCAAGTCTTACATGATATGTGCAAAACTGTAAGGTTAAGAGCCTTTGCATTGTCGTAGTATCAACAGGTATTAGGGCATTCAGCATTTACATTATTTACATTATTACCTTCTTATGATATAAGAAGTGACCCAGACAATGTGCCAAACATAATGAGCCACATGAAGAGACAGTAGCATATGTCAGCAACAGCTGAGAAGATTTGGGTCTGTGGTGAACAGGTCCAGGGGTCCCTGGTGTAGGGACCAGGGACCCAAAGTTAAATTAATGTTGAGGGATCAACTAAGACCACTGAAATTCTAAAGAATGAAAACCACTGATTTGCATAAATTCTAATCCTTTAACTTTTGTGCCAAGGCTCAGTAATGTTTGGCCCTCATCCTCTGTGCCCCACTTACTGTATTTACTTTTTTTGGGAAAATAAAGACTATTTGTTCATTTTATGAAACATTGAATTAATTATTTACAGTTACATTTAGAGATGCACCGAGGTTAGAAAAGCACTATAGTGTTTACAACTTTGTGCACATTCTAAATATAACTCCTCCCATGTCTGTTGTCCAAGATTTGGAGAGTTGTAATATAGTCTGCTGTGGATGTTATTGCGCCGTCGATATGGTAGTATCTCATTCAGACCGTCTGACAGACCAGAGGCCCATTTTTAGTCTCTGGTCTCTGACAGAGTTTAGAGGAGGCTGTACGCTGCTCTTCATCGGAGGTCTACACAGATGCAACGCGTCACTGTCCACAGCAGAGCGAGTCCACTAAAATGAACTGAAGTTGCTACACTACCAGCCGTGCTGCTCACCTCTATTGTTACAGAGAGAGTGGTCACCAAGCGACGGACGGGTCTCAGATACTCAGAGCTCATACCTGAAGCCGGGAAATGCACCTGGGATGGCTCGTGAATTTTTTTTTTTCTCAGTTTGCGACATTTCGAAACTTCCACAGACAGGGAGCGCTCTTAAACCCCCTCACAGTCTCTGAAAGCACAACTAGTTGATCACGAGTGGCTCAACAGGTAGATCTATAGATAAACTCATCTTTCAGAAATCTGACCGACCGGGTTGACGCTTCAGCGTGAGAAATCGGGGGTGTGGCGTGTGAGCGTGTGAAACCAGTCAAATGCGTGTGTCTCAGGGCCAATACGTGAGAGTTGGCAGCCCTGTTAAACGAGATCACTGCAGTCGGCAGCGGTGAAACAAGCTACAATGGAAGTTAATGGGATAATTGTCCAGCTTGTATTTACGTTCATAAAGTGCTCGTTTTGCTGCTGACAGACTCAGATTAATATGTGAAGTGTCTGATAACATTATGGAAAGGATTTCTAAGGAGGTCGACCTTTCTGTTAAAGATTAAGATCCTTTTTAAAAACAAAAGTCCGCGAAATTGCGTTCGCTAAACCCACCAGACTCCATGTAAATAATCAGTAATTTTAGCATGGTAAAATACGGCTTTCTAAAACATCTCTGAGCTCCGAGCAGCGTTGGCTCTGGCTGTCTGGAGCCTGCGTGTGTAGGGTGTGCCACTATCGGCTCCGTTTGGTTAATGTTTTCTTTCTTTCATTCCAATTTTGGGTCTGTCAGTCTAAACCGAAAACCGGGGACATTTCCGGGGACAGATCCAGCCGGGGACTGTCCCCGGAAACCGGGGACGTCTGGTCACCATATGGTAACAGCTTTCTGCTTGTTTCTTTAAGCTAACTATATTAGCTTTATCCTGGCTGGCAGCAGCTCTCTGCGGGGGGAAATGGCCGGCAGACGTTGTGATTATGTTGCATTAATCAGGTGATTCAGTTTGTATTTGCAGCGAACATAAAACACTGATACTGTAGCTTCACTGACTACCCATCAAAAACTATGCGCATCACTGTGTCAGCGGCAGCTGCTGCCTACGGGACTTTCCTACACACGGAGAGCCTCACTTCCCATAACAATAACCCCCGTCGGACTAACGTCACATACACACACTGGTCTCACGGCTACCTGTCTTAAAGGGGAAGGGTTGGACGGTAATAATCATGTAAAAGGACAACGGTGGAAGTTTATTTTTCCATCAAGCAGCAAAAAAGTTTTAGCACCAACATCGCAACGTCCTGCGATGTGACTATCGCGCATGCACACATCGCGATGTCGATGCTAAAACACAATATCGTTCAGCCCTACTCCAATCTAATGAGGATAAAGGGCCCAGAAAATTTACATTTGTGTGCATCAAATCAGTATCCCTTGTTATCCGCTTAAGACCTTTCTAAATGAGGGTTTGAACATTAGCGTAAACGCAGCTAAGACAAGGGTGTTCAATCAATAAGTCTTTATACAATGTGTGAGTCAAGGTGTTGATCACACTGGGGACAACATATTGATCACACTTGGGACTTTCCCAGACAGTGCCGCTTATAGTTACAGGCAAAGCTTCCAATAACCTATGATGAAAGGACAACAGAAATTGACGTTTCCAATTCCCAAAATGAACCGGGCCAATGTAATCAGCTTTGAGATTTGCTCCCGGGAGATGATAGTCTTTTTCCCATTGGGAGTGAAAGAGAATGTGTTAGTGTGTGTTTCAGGATTACTTTTAAAAGAGGTGACCCCTGCTGGATTCTGCCAAGCCCTTGTTCCAAATGCTATTTCCTTTGGCATCTGAAATGGAAGATGGTGGCTTTAAAGTATAGCTCTAGACATGGGATTAAAGCAATTATAATTAAAGATGGAGCATGTCTGATCTGTGAGGAAATGATTATTTAATAGCCAGCTCTAATAGCGGTCATGGCTTCTCTCGTTTGATCTTCATGGGGTTTATGGTGCAAGATTTGTGCATAGCTGCATGCAGCTGTGTGATGGGATGGCTGTCATGGTAACAATCAGACAATCAATACCATGGCAATCCATCTCAAAGTGGTTATGGTATTTTGATGAAAAGGGTGGACTGACCAACAGATTGGCATTCATTGGCAAAATGTAATGGCTAAGTTTCTCTTTGCCATCACATTATTTGTTGATAGTTGGCTTTGGCACTCTTTTCTTCTGTCTTTTAAAAAACCCACAGGCACCAACATCTTTTTTTTCTTCTTCTGGGAGCACAATACACATTTCTTAACATAAAAACACTGAAAGAAAATAACTAATGGAAGCTAATGAATTATTTATATAAATACTGTACTGTTAGTGTTTTTGAAGCAAGTTGTTAAGTTTATTTTTAATTGGTCACTTCTTTTCTAGTCATGTGCTCTTGACACAAAGAGAAATATTACATAAAAATGTGTTCTGTTAATAGAACGTCCACGTCCTTTGCTGAGTAATTTCCTCGCCTTGTCTAGAAGGGAAAGGGCGGACATTTACACTGTCACTATGACAATACAAATGTGTGATATATTACTGTGTTTTTGTGAATACATACAGAAGAGGTTAGTATTATTTAAAGTCATATAGTTGCAGATTATATGGATGTTATTCATATTTCTTTTTGTTAACAAAGCCAAACTACAGTTTGCATCTAGACACTGTCCTTATGAGACTTTTATTTAGCAGATAATTGATCCCAGTGTGCAATGTCGCCAAAGAGAAAAAGCAATGTAATAGGAACCAACCAATCTCCTTATCCTATCTTAGCCAGTTAATTTCCTGGAACACTTTAACAGCACATTTCAGGGCTATCTCAGACCTGTGTGCGGTTGGGAATATTCATCCTTTAAATGTATGGAATAATTAAAAGTTGTTAGAGCTCATATTCCATATGCCCTTGCTGATGCAGTGAATATTCAACCACAGCCCGAGATAAAGTCAGGCTCGAAATGACCTCGCTAAGCGCTAAATGTGGTTACATATTATCCTCAGAGGGCTATCGGCCACATGGCAGGTAAATGTCTGTGCCAAAAAAGTTCTGTTTTTTATTTTGGTGAAACTGCAGCTACTTTCCACTGTTCAACGATAGCTGGTTTATTTAGTCAACTTCCAGGATTGTTCAGGTGTCGCCGTAAATTCCACCAGCATTTTCAGCCGGATGTCCGTCACCTTCCACTTTCTTTGGGTTGGAATAGGACCATGGTTACCTGGTCCTCATATCTCTGCAGGGTAAATCCAGACAGCTAGCTAGACTGTCCAATCTGAGGACTATGGTTACCTGGTCCTCAGATCTCTGCAGGGTAAATCCAGACAGCTAGCTAGACTATCTGTCCAATCTGAGGACTATGGTTACCTGGTCCTCAGATCTCTGCAGGGTAAATCCAGACAGCTAGCTAGACTGATCTAGACTAGATCTGTCCAATCTGAGTTTTCTGTTGCACCAAAACAAGTTCCTTCCTGAGACTATTTTGCAGAGGCACCGTGGCTTAATGCCGCCCAAGACGATTGTCATTGGTCACGCGTCACCATGGAGGAAGGTCTTGCAATGCAAGACTAGATGATATGCTAGCATTTACCTCAAACTAATTAATTAGCCAGCATATAGCGAATGGACAGAAGATCAATTCAATTTTATTTATATAGCGCCAAATCATCTCATTGCGCTTTTTTAAAAAGAGCAGGTCTAGACCGTACCATGTAATGTTAGTTACAGAAACCCAACAAACAAAGAAGTCAGCCAGCCTTCCAAAAGAAAGCATAATGAAAACGGAGGATAAACCAGCAGGACCAGAATGTTTTGTCATGTATGTTACAAAAAAAAGCAACTGCATATTTTGCCCAATAAAACTTCATCTACACATTAACTTGGCCGGTGAGTCCAAAAGTTAATTTCAGACACTGGATAAAGTACGTGTTTTCCACAGGGACTGCAAAAAACGCCTGATTCCCTCCATTTTCCACATCCACTGGCTGCTTCCATTAAAAAAACACACACATTTTTATTAAGGAAACATTTCAGCACTGAGCCCAAAGTTTGTATTATTAGCCAGCACTGATGCATTGTCAAGGGGCTCTTTTACAAAAATCCACAAATGACATGTGTGGAAAGCAATAAAAAGAAAGGTGTCGCTTTGAAATAATTTTAAGTGGTGCATACTAAAAGTAAAAAACATAATTCCATTTTCATGACCCATTGAGTTTTCCAATAGCTCATTTATTCCCAAGAAGATTTTCCAAAGGTCTCCCTGAGCCGGCCTTTTTATGCACTTTCCCAAAAGTCAGCAAAACCAAGTCTGAAGTAGCCTTTGAGACTGCTGCTGTCCAGTGATTAAGAAAGTAATAATGAATACAATGTCAGTGTGGAAACGGATAAGATTTTGCCTGGTTTTATAGATTTGTATCAGTCAGCTAAACATTTATCTGAGATAATAGTTTCTTTCTTCCCAGAGAAAACAAAGTATATTACATCTTCATACACACAGACACCAGTCTTATCTTTGTCTTATCTTATGCTATGTCCTCAGGTCATTCAGCCACAGTGGCTGTAATTCCACAGTAGGATTATATAAAATCAATACACTCTCTCAGTTTGATATTGTGGCTTTCTTGTTTTTCCATCTAAAAGCAAATGAGAGGATCTTCCAACTGGTCAGTTGTCCTGTTTGTGATAACTGTAAAATCACGCTGTATTTCTCCAGGGTACATAAAGTGTTAAATATTTCACAATTAAAACATCATACTGTGTATTGTTAGCCTGGAAATCCATTTCCGATTTCTTTTTGCTGGTGCTATGGGGTTGCTCGGCGTTTCAGTGAGGGTGCTCGGAAATTTAGAGCCTACACACGGGCGCAGATACGCTCCCACCTCCCCAGAGGTTTACTAAGCGAGCGAACGAGACAAAGAAAGAGATTGATGATTTTCATGCACTAAAGTTGCCAATACAACAGCACCATGAAACTCCCATCAGCCCACCGAACATATTTCAAATACCAGCCAACAAGCTTTACACAATCATCACTGCAGCTTTCATACAGCAGCTTATATTTGCAGAAGAGTAATGCAGCAGGCCAAATAATCACACACAGCCAACTACACACATAAACACACATCCTCACACAGTATTCATACTCGCACACATGGTAGCAATAATGTAACGTTTTGCCAATCTGTAGTGACATAATATATCGAAATAAGCCACTGAAGCTGTTTCAAACACGTTCACCCTATTGGATGAGTCCCCCCCCCGCGGTGTGCGACCCCTGGTTTAATGTCATTCACAGCAGTGTAACGGTGTTAACTGTGTGTGTGTGTGTGTCCGTGTATGCAGGCACAGATATGGAGCCATATTCTCTGCCCTTGTGAATTATGGTTGGTGTCAATCAGCACGTTGTATTCCAAGGCAGTAGTAGTAATATATGGCTCACTGCTACACTGTCTCTGCAGGAAGCCACCACACACACCACACACCACACAGCCATCAAGCCCATTAAGGGTAAAGCATTATTAGCTGAGTGCAAAGTTATGAACGGGATTTTAAAAGATTTTTGTCAAATGAATTGGCATAAAAAGTGTTATCATTGTTGAACATTACATTGTCTAGGTTCATTGGAGAGGTTATGGAGAAAAAAAGATAAAATACTCAGCTATAATATCCTGCTGTGCCAATTTTGATTCATGTATTATCCACATTTATTCTAGTTATTTATTTAGAACTTGTTGTCATCTGCAAAAGAAAATAGTTTTATATTTGTGCTGAGTGTCAGCTGGCCTTCCCCTGCATGACAGATATATGGATGTGCAACTAAACTCTTTCAGTTGCAGGTTAGTGTGTGAGTGTGTGTGTGTGTGTGTGTGTGTGTGTGTGTGTGTGTGTGTGTGTGTGTGTGTGTGTGTGTGTGTGTGTGTGTGTGTGTGTGTGTCCTGCCACCCCACCCCTTCTCCCCTCACCCTGCTCTTCACCCTTCGTTCCCCTCCGCTGTACAGCTTCCTCTTTCCGGAACATTTGCGACAAACATCTAAGTCCCATTTCATGTATGAGACCGTGGTGCAGACTGGCAGACAAATACATAAATAGAAATACAATATTTTTCTTTTCTTTTCTTTAGACAATAGAAATTCCATGGATAATACTCAAAATAATTGAGTGACAGTGGTGGAAGTAAATTTACTCAAATTGTACTATACTTAAGTACACATTTTAGGTACTTAAGTATAGTACTTGAGTACATTTAATTTACCTACTAATTTATTAAAATTACTTTACTTGAGTCTTTTCATACCACGTTCTACTTATACTCCCACCACACTACTTAGTACTTTTACTTTTAATACATTAGGTACATTTTCCTGAAGATAGTTACATACTTTTACTTAAGTAACATTTTCAATGTATGACTTTTACTTGTAAAAGAGTTTTTTTACAGTGTAGTGTTAGTACTTTTACTTAAGTAAAGTATCTGAAAACGTCTCCTCCCACTGTTGAGCGGTAAGTTATTATTTTTTATTTATTTATTAGAAACAACAAATATTCAGACATGTATACCAATGTTATCACTGCAGAAAAAACATTTAACTGTGACATATCTATAGTTAAATATGAAGTATGGAAGTTCACTTTTTACCTTTGGGAAAAATGTGTGTAACAATGTTAAATTGCTGCACTATACTGCAATACCACTGTACAATATTATACTGTTATAATATTGTAATATACCATATTACTACTACACTACAGCTCCTACACTCTGTCTCATTCCCTCACTATATAATAATGTACATATTATACTACATTTAATGTTACAATAATATATAATATGGCAATATGTTGCACTATATTCAATTTTGTTAATACAATTCAATTTTTATTTTATTAATATCATCAATTCATAACAAGAGTTATCTCAAGACACTTTACAGATGGAGTAGGTCTAGACCACACCCTGTAATTTACAAAACAATTCTAGTAATTCCCACAAGAGCAAAGACAGTGGCGAGGAAAAACTTCCTTTCAGGAAGAAACCTCAGACACACCCAGGCTCTGGGTAGGCGGTGTCTGACGGGGCCGGTTGGGGGTGTGATGAATAGTCACAGTGAAAGATAATGGAACAGTGACTAGAAATGGTAGTTTGTGGTAGTTCATGGCATAGCAGGGCACTGCAAGAGGTAGCAGGGCGTAGCAGGGCACCGCAGAGCGTAGCCAACACTTGAGTTCCAGTACTTACCTCCTCAAACTCAATAACAACAAAACGGAACTCATGGTGTTTGCCCCACAGTCACTTCTCAAAAAGGTTGGTGACATCACATTGGATGTGGATGGCTGCTCAATCTCTGCATCCCCTCAAGTACGCAACCTGGGCGTTATCATGGACACCACCCTTTCCTTCCAACAGCACATCAAAAACACTACTAAAACGGCTTTCTACCATCTCAAGAACATTTCCAGACTTCGACAGTGGCTTTCCAATTTTGTAGCTGGACCCTCATCCACTCCTTCATCACCTCTCGACTTGACTACTGCAACGGTATCCTTTTTGGTCTGCCTAGCAGGTCTACTGACAGACTTCAGTATGTCCAGAACTCTGCGGCTAGGATGCTCACCCACACAAAACTTGGACTTCACATCACTCCCATCCTGAAGAAACTCCACTGGCTGCCAATTAAGTCCCGGATCAAATATAAAATTCTCCTACTGACATACAAATCTCTCCATGGACTTGCACCTCACTACCTAACAGATCTGCTCCACCCATACACTCAGTCACGGTCCCTGCGGTCCTCTGACAAGGACCTGCTTGCTGTCCCTAAAACCAGGCTCCGGACATTTGGTGACAGAGCCTTCTGTGTCAGTGCACCATCGCTCTGGAACAAGCTTCCTCTTGTTATTCGCTCTGCCTCCTCTATTATTACTTTTAAAACCCAGCTAAAAACATACCTCTTCACTGAGGCGTATGGAGTTTAATCTCTCCTGGCCACACACCCTCACCTCTTAACCCCCCTTGTTTGTTAAGCGTCCTTGGGTTTGTGAAAGGCGCTATAAAAGTCAAAGTTATTATTATTACTTAACCATGTCCGTCTGGTGTACACTGTTTACATAGACCTGTTAACCCTCATGTTGTCCTCGGGTCAAATTGACCCGTCTTCCTATATCAATGTTCTTTTTAATTCCCCAAAATAACATGATTGATTCCACACAACGCTCACCCGCAAGTACAAATCTCTACTTTCATTAATTTTGGGGTGTCTTATCAATTTTATAGCATTTGAAAAAAAAGATTTTTGAAATATTGAGTAAAAGTTGACATATTCCAGTCTGTGATTATCCATCAACATCCATTCCTTTAATTTCAGTTGAAATAATTCCTAATTTCGGCTTTTCTAACTCCAACATTAGGTATAATTTCCTATAAATGAGGTTTATTGACCATAAATTCCCAAAAAAACGCTAAAGTTGAAAAAGTCAAAAAAAGTGACAAATATTGAAAAAAAGTATCAAATGTTGAAAAATGGGACAAAAATCTAAGAAAAGTGCTAATACTCCTACCACTGTCACTTTATCAGCAACACGCACTTTGTCATCTCATTGTCTCAAAATACTCTTGTATTTTTGTATGTTTCCATTTTATTCTATTCTATTTTGTACCTTTTATCATTTGTCCCTGTTACTTTCTATACTGGATTTATTTCAGTTGTTTTTATTATATTGCTGCAACAACTGAATTCAATCAATAAAGCTCTTATCTTATAATATTGTATATACAGTGCCTTGCGAAAGTATTCGGCCCTCTTGAAGTTTTCAACCTTTTGACACATTTCAGGCTTCAAACAAAGATAACATTTTTATTTTTAGTGAAGAATCACCAACAAGTGGGACACAATTGTGAAGTGGAACGAAATCTATTGGATATTTTAATCTTTTTTAGCAAATAAAAAACTGAAAAGTGGGGCGTGCAAAATTATTGGGCCCCCTTGCATTAATTCTTTGTAGAGCCACCTTTTGCTGCGATTACAGCTGCAAGTCGCTTGGGGTATGTCTCTATCAGTTTTGCACATCAAGAGACTGACATTCTTGCCCATTCTTCCTTGCAACACAGCTCTAGCTCAGTGAGGTTGGATGGAGAGCGTTTGTGAACAGCAGTTTTCAGCTCTTTCCACAGATTCTCCATTGGATTCAGGTCTGGACTTTGACTTGGCCATTCTAACACCTGGATACGTTTATTTGTGAACCATTCCTTTGTAGATTTTGCTGTATGTTTGGGATCATTGTCTTGTTGGAAGATAAATCTCCGTCCCAGTTTCAGGTCTTTTGCAGACTCCAACAGGTTTTCATCCAGAATGGTCCTGTATTTGGCTGCATCCATCTTCCCCTCAATTTTAACCATCTTCCCTGTCCCTGCTGAAGAAAAGCAGGCCCAAACCATGATGCTGCCACCACCATGTTTGACAGTGGGGATGGTGTGTTGAGGGTGATGAGCTGTGTTGCTTTTACGCCAAACATATCGTTTTGCATTGTGGCCAAAAAGTTCGATTTTGGTTTCATCTGACCAGAGCACCTTCTTCCACATGTTTGGTGTGTCTCCCACGTGGCTTGTGGCAAACTTTAGACGAGACTTTTTATGGATATCTTTGAGAAATGGCTTTCTTCTTGCCACTCTTCCATAAAGGCCAGATTTGTGCAGTGTACGACTGATTGTTGTCCTATGGACAGACTCTCCCACCTCAGCTGTAGTTCTCTGCAGTTCATCCAGAGTGATCATGGGCATGGGTCTTCTCCTTGTCTGAGCTGAAAGTTTAGAGGGACGGCCAGGTCTTGGTAGATTTGCAGTGGTCTGATACTCCTTCCATTTCAAAATGATCGCTTGCACAGTGCTCCTTGGGATGTTTAAAGCTTGGGAAATCTTTTTGTATCCAAATTCGGCTTTAAACTTCTCCACAACAGTATTACGGACCTACCTGGTGTGTTCCTTGGTCTTCATGATGCTCTCTGCGCTTTCAACAGAACCCTGAGACTATCACAGAGCAGGTGCATTTATACAGAGACTTGATCACACACAGGTGGATTCTATTTATCACCATCAGTCATTTAGGACAACATTGGATCATTCAGAGATCCTCGCTGAACTTCTGGAGTGAGTTTGCTGCATTGAAAGTAAAGGGGCCGAATAATTTTGCACGCACCACTTTTCAGTTTTTTGTTTGCTAAAAAAGTTTATAATATTCAATAGATTTCGTTCCACTTCACAATTGTGTCCCACTTGTTGGTGATTCTTCACAAAAATAAAAAATGATATCTTTATGTTTGAAGCCTGAAATGTGTCAAAAGGTTGAAAAGTTCAAGGGGGCCGAACACTTTCGCAAGGCACTGTATGTCTCCTCTACAACAGCACGGATGACGAGAGATTCATCTTGGATGTGGAAAAACATCAAGATTGTTCTGTAAAGCACTTGTAGAGACAATATTTACTCTGCGAGTTGGCATGCTTAAATTTATGCTATGAACATTTAACTGGCATGCTTTATCAGCTCCGTATGCCAGCTACCTGCTAGCTTTGTCTATAAAAAAATTACATTAGATTTATGTATGTAGAGAAAGACATACCATTCTGTTGGTCTTTCTTGAATAGAATAAAGCCACCTTTTGCTAAATGTTGTCAGCATGCACAAAACACAATAAGACAAAAGTCAAGATCACGTTTTTGATGTTTTAGCACTCAAAAGAAATCCTAAATGGCTACAGCTGAGTGCATTTTAAATTGTGATTTCAATATAAAAACTATTAATTGTTCAGCCCTAAGGTCCATCTACTATTCCACAGTGAGATGCAGTTGAAAGTCCTAAAAAGCGAGTAAGTGGACCTTTTAAGTTAGATTAAGTTAAACAGTGTAATATATGGTCAAATCACAGCAGTATAGTGCCGGTTGGCAACATACAGCATGAAGAAACCAGGAGTGATTGATGTCCAAGTTTAAGTTTAAGTTAAATAACAATTAATTATTCACTTCCAACAGAAGAATTGTTTTTCTTTTCCAAATGCATATAGGTCAACTTGGCTCAACATGAATTATGAGTTTGATTCGCACGTGCTTTGTGCCCCTCAAGGTAAGACATAATTCTCTGAAAACCAATTAACATTGCTATCCTGAATCTTCAGAATTTTGCAATTGAATATTTATTGTTGCTGAAAATGTTTTACCATCTCATCCAGTTCCATACATAAACATCAAGAGGCACCACTGTTTACATTGCATACCAGAAAGTAGGAATCCCAAACAGAAGTGTTTTCAGAGGGACAGAAATTAATACCATCTGTAATCACATAACCCATCATAACCAACCTTTCCTCTTTGGAAAAGTCTAACAAAGCCGCAAAGTCTAAACCATCCACTGGCTTTCACACTGTTGATAGATAATTGGTAATAATAGCCATAATGGCTGGAAATGACTACAGTGCTAAGCCGTGTTTAGGGAGAAGCATTAGAGTCAAACTTTTTTTTCATATTAGCTAACAAAATCAGTTTCAAGTGTCAGTCAGAAATATCTGCTCCTACCTTACAAACTGGTGTTATGTGCTCGCAGGGAGGCTGTGTGTGTGAGCATAAAGCTCTCAGTACACTGCTGACTGCTGGAAGATGGCGACCTGCGTGGCGAACGCTGAAAGCGACTCTTCCTGTTGAAGTAGCTGCCAGCTGACCAGGACCGCTTGTGCTTCCTCAGGTACTCCTTGTAGTTCTTGGTGAGCAGCGTGTACAGAAAAGGGTTAATGCAGCTGTTGGAATACGTCAGACACGTGGTCAGGTAGTTGATGTTGCGTTTGGCTTTGGTAGACAGGGACAGCGAGGGGTAGAACTGACCCAGGAGCTGCCAGATCCAGAAGGGCAGGAAGCAGGCCCAGAAAAGGAGTACAATGGTGAAGATCAGGTACAGGACCTTAGAGGGCAAAAGAGATGAAACATTATTTAGAAACATTAATGCACCATATCAGAATTTCACGTTTAGCTTGTTCAAAACTATGAAATTTGGTCTGTCCTACTCATTTTTCCCCAGTGATCAGTACTATAAAAGCCAAGGATGGCTTGTCAGACCATTACACTCAGCACTGGTAGTGACGTTAATTATTTCTGTAAAATGCTCTACAGAATGCTTTCTCTCTTGCTCCAAGGTAAGTAAATCCTATGAAACCTTTACTGCAACTGAATGGTAGCATTCACCACATGGTTAATCAAACTGATAAGTCACAATGGACCCGTCTTAAGCCCTGCTATGAACCAAATTGGCGGAGGGGAATGAAAAATAGAAAACCTGCAGCGGTAGGGAGAGGGTTGATAACGGATGTGCTTTAAAGATGTATTTTTAGTTTGGAAAGAGAGTCTTTTGATAAAACTGGGCTGCAGTAGAATAATGCCTCCCAGTGACGAGTTTTGTGTCAAATGCATCACTTCTCTTTGCCTATAAGTAGAGAGATCTGGGCACTGGTGAGATTGAGGAAACTTTAATATAGTCCATTTACACATACTACTAAAATTATAATGATACAAGGTTGGTTGGACATTGACAAAGTGTCCCTTTAAGCAGAGAGATGAACTGATGCTAACGTATTGATATACTTTTAACCCTCATGTTGCCCTTGGGTCAAATTGACCCATTTTCCTATATCAATGTTCTTTTTAATTCCCCAAAATAACATGATTGATTCCACACAACTCTCTTTGGCAAGTACAGATCTCTACTTTCATTAATTTTGGGGTGTGTTTTTCAATTTTATAGCATTTGAAAAAAATGTGTAGTGGTTTCGCAATAATATTGAGTAAAAGTTGACATATTCCAGTCTGATTATCCATCAACATTTCATCAACAATTTTAGTCTAAATAATTCCTAATTTCTGCTTTTCTAACTCAAACATTAGGTATAATTTCCTATAAATGAGATTTATTGACCATAAATTCCAAAAATAACTGTAAAACTAAAGTTAATGAGTTAGTTATGTAGTGTTGAAAACGTAAAAGTGACAAATATTGAAAAAAAAAGTGTCAAAAGTGTTGAAAAAGGATACAAAAACATAACAGGTTAAAAACATTGATTAAAAAGCATCATCAAAAGTGTTGTCGGGAAGACAACACAAGGGTTAAATAGCAACTATTTATATTTCATGATGACAGTGCTGTTTCCAAACAGAATGTCATACAATACCTTTGAGAAAGAATGTCATCAGCCTATGAGCTACAGGATAGGACACCTTCCTCACGACTTAGAATATCTCAATATCAGAGTATGACTGACTCAACAGCCTTGGTGAGTGGAATGTCTTCTGGGGGAGTTTGTACAGCAGTGTCCTGCCTAACTTCCTGCTTATCAGTCAGGTTCTACCTGATAGATGTTTCTGGATCCATCTCCAGCTGAGTTATAGACTGGGTAAGATATGATGACCAAGGACTAAGATGATGCTGCACACCAAAAAAGGAGAACCAATAACTGGGCTTCGGGTTCCACTAACTCCACAGAGGGAAGGGGTTGGTGTTGTTGGATGGCTCAACAAAAGGTCAAACCTTTACACAGGGGACCACCAGACAGTCAACATTTTATTTTATTTTTAAACATGGCCACAATCATTTCCCAATCTTAACCAAGTAGTTCTTTTTAACCAAACTGGATCTTTCCCTTGGCCTAAACTGAACCAAATCTTAGAAGTGACAGATCAGAAAACAGCGTGATTTGTAATTGGAACAATGTAGTTTGTTGTTGTACTGTTGAGGACATTTTGAGTTTGAAGTAGAGTTGCCATATATGCCTGAGCAAATACTGTATATTCAAATATTCACTGTGTACATCTTTGAAGACCAGTCGTAAAGGCCAAAAAGCACTAATAGAAAGCGAGCTTGTGTGAAATAGAACCATTTGTAAGGGTTCACGGACTCTGAGGCAGTCAAGAGAGTTTAAAAAGCCTTTATTACATTTTTTGGCTAAATCAACAACACAACAGCAATCCTTGAACCCTTGTACACTTGGATCCCCAAGCTGAAGAGCACAGAAGGAAACACTTTCTATACCCGAGCAGCACTCCATGCAGCCTGCATTTTGACGGAGAACCAATTGTAATTCTTGAAATACACTATCTTGAGATGCACTGACCTTTTGATTGGGAAGTTTCTTGGTCTGTTTGAAGGTCTCGGTCTGGGAAACCCAATAAGTGCGTGCAAGCTGGATGTAGAGATAGCCTATGATCATTCCAGGGGCAACAATGCTAGTGCAAAACAGGAAGGAGATGTAAACCTTGTAGGAGAGTTGTGACAAGGTGGGCTGACACATAGCCTTGTTGCCAACTGTCATCAGCTGAATGCTTACGATCATCGGTAGGGTGAGGATGAGAGAGATGCAACCCAGACTAGTAGAGCAATGGCCTTTCGGTAACTTTTAGACCGCTTGACTGTGTCGAGTGGCTTGAGCACTGCAAAGTAGCGCTCCGTGCTCATGACAGTCAGTGTGAAGATACTGGCATGCATGGTCAGGAAGTCCATACTGATCAGAATTCGACACCCTGCGTCCCCAAAGTACCACAACTTTAGGAAGTGTGTGCAGACTACGAAGGGTATGGTGAGAAGATACAGCAGATCTGCCAAAGCTAAGTTTATGATGTAGATGTACATAGAGGCTGCAGTCCTCATGGATTGGCACATGACCACCAGGGTGTAGATGTTCCCCCGAGACACCAACGAGGCACATGATGGAGAGGATGGTGCCGATGGTAAAGGTTGCGGCTGTGTCCTCATGCGTGTTCAGAGGAGGGTTGGTGGCGTTGGGACCCCTTTCCATGAGTACTCCAACAGGCTCCATGGACACTGTGGTCATATCTGGATGCTTGGGAACAGAAATGTAAGAAGTGAGGGTGGCAACTGTACAGTAAAATTACATTATTAAAATAAATCAACCTTTGTGGCTATTATAGTCAAAGAAACTCTACTAGTTAATTTTATGCTATGCATAATCTTCTTTTGTCACACAAGATGGCATTAGGGAAGGATTTAATGAGCTTGCTTTCGATGCAAAGCTTCTTTTCAGGCTCTATCTCTTCTAGTCATTTCCAATATCTTCCTCTTTCAGTTAACTCTCTGAGTGCTTGCATGTTTGGAGAGGTAGATACCTATCATGTCCAACTCACTCATACAGTATTTGATTAATGAAATCCCTTATTTTACTTATGGCTTAGAAAGCTCTAATAATAGTGCCAAGCTTATTTATTTTAGCTTTTATTTACAGTAATATAAAACACCATGAAGTGTTTGCCTGTAACAAGTTTTCAGATGGCAACTGTATGGACTGAATGTAAACAGAAGTCCAATCAAACTGGTTTGAAAAGCATTAAAGACACAAAATAAAACAACATATTGTGAAGGTTGATTGGTTAACTCTTATAAAATTAGACATTCTTACAGTGAAAGAATTTCTAATGACTCATTGGGTGTGTATTGTACCTGAGTAGTATTTACGTTAGAAGCATTTCTCTTTATTATATTTATGACAAAAGGCTTCACCCTCTGAGAGTATACAGTCAAAAAATGACGCAAGGTTCTTTGATACATGCGCCCAGGCGTATGTTGAAGGAGCCAAATGTGTTAGAGTTGATAAAACTCTTGATGGAACACAGATAACTTTATGCTGAGTCATAAATGTCTCCCTTTGTCCATTCTAATCCCATCATGTCAATATTAAGATTTAATTAAGGAAGTTCCATTTGGAAATATGTTGTTTCAAAAGCCCCCCCTAGAGAGATAAAGTCAGACAGGGTAAACATTACATTTCAGTTCTTACTAAGAATGTCCTACTAGAATCTGTTGGCACCCGACCCGAGCCTGAGAGAGTTGTAAGCAAGCCAGACCCAAACCCGACAGGCAATGTTTTTTATGTACCCGACACAGTTAAAGAAAGCTGAAGCACTGAGTATGTGTTACCCTGTCACACAATTACCATATGTAGTTTTACACAATATATTTTTTACAGAAAAAATCCTGAAACATTGTCTAAAGCAGGTAGAACCCGTCTCGAAGCTGAACGACATTTGTAATTATTTGTCAGAACCCATCAGGCTCACTCCACTGTGCATGCAAGTGAATTAGAGTACAAACAGTCTTACCTGGACTACCTCCCAGGACAGAAGGATTCAACACTCAGATGCGGTTCCATTAGCCATGCTTTGTCTCACTTTACCCCTCCAAACTTCACACTTACTGCAAAAATGTCACACTCCATAAAAGTCCCGACAGATTCTAAAGGGTATCTGAGAGGTGAAATACACAGGTGGAACAAAAGGAACGAAACATCTATATCCAGCAATCTCAAGGAAGAAAATAACCCAAATGAGTCATCCACTACAACAGAAATTCCTCCATTGATGACTAGTGTCTCAACAGCAAATAAACCAGCCCAAAATGTCTAGATTCAAAGAAAAGGTACACTGACAGCTTAAAAGTTATATTCCTTTCCCTCTACGCTTTGTGCACCTTGGTAGCATCCAAACACTGTCAGCTGTGACATCGGCAGCAGAAGAGGAGAAAATGATGAAAAAAAAAGAACATCTATGACAGGATGAGAAGAAAGAATCACATTAAGCTACAGCTTGTTGCAGAGAATCCCCCCTTTGACTGAGAGAGAGTGAGAGAGAGTGCCAGGGAGGTGAGCAAGAAAGAGAGAGAGAGAGAGAGAGAGAGAGAGAGAGAGAGAGAGAGAGAGAGAGAGAGAGAGAGAGAGAGACTAGCGAAGCACCCTCGCTCAGAAGCACACAGTGGGAGGGAGAAGACTGAGAGAACGGGTAAGAGAAAGGTATGCGGGAAATGTATTGAGCTCGCTCTCTCTCTCTAACCCCTGTGCCATCTATTTCCATGCAACGGGCATGTGTGTGTCACAAATGCTGGGACTTGAGACACATTACACTCTGACCGAACAACCCTGCTGACACAAACACACTTGCAATATAAATCAAAAGCTAAAGAGACAAAACTGCCCATTTGTCCCAGCGTTATGTCTCCAGTCTCCATGATTCATTATTTTAAATGGATGTGTCAGGGTCAATGTCACCTACTGTACCACTGCAGCACTTTACCCAAGCACAGTCATCAATTCATCTGCTCGGGGGGGGGGGGGGGATGGGGCGAGCCAAGCCGAACAATATATTTGGCCTTTTGTTTCTGCACATATAGGCTACAGAGGGACAATGCATTTCTAAAGGTGTATAGGAGCCCTTCATGCTTGCTCTCCCTCATAGACACTGGGCTTTTCTTTATGACAAATAGTAATACATCAATGTGACAAAGCATCTTATTCTGATGGCTTTTGTTTTTAAGGTGAGTTTGGACTGAGTGTGAAGTGCCTTTTGGAGGGAAACTGACTGCACATAAAGTTTTAAGATATGAGTCGATGTGAATAGATGCAAATAATAAGTATTCATTACATTTATAAAGCGCTTTATCATCGACACTAAAAACGCTTCAGGCAGGGTGGGGGTTACTCTCCAACACCACCAATGTGTAGCACCCACCTGGGTGATGCACGGCTGCCTTACGATGCCCCACACATCATGCTTGGCACTGTAAACTCAGGTGAAGTTGTGTCCACATCAGTTGACAATGAATGGGATCATAACGAGTTAACAATTCCTTCATTCCTCTTTTCTTTTTTTTTTGATACGCTGATTTGGGCCTCAGGCCACTCCGTAGTTTGGGAAATCAGGAAGCAATGCAGCAGTAACGTTGTGGATTGCTAGCAGAAACGGTTAAGTGCTCCAGGGCTGGCAAACTCCAATTCCTTTTAAGGATTTGGGTTATTCTGAGTCACTCACTAAACTGATCCGTGTTGTGTGAGGAACCTGAGTCACTTAATGTGATGGTTCGGAGTAATTTCCCCCTAGAGTCCTCTAGAGAGCGAGCCAAACAACCCTCCTATAAGCTTTTTTTCCCTTGGACTAACATTGGGCAAATTATTGTTCCTGAATGCAACTGCAAAGCGCCTGCAGTAAGCCATTTAGCTAAATGGCTTACTGCAGGCGCTATTGCAGGGGTCGGTAACCCAAAATGTTGAAAGAGCCATATTGGACCAAAAAAACAAAAAACAAATATGTCTGGAGCCGCTAAAAAATAAAAGCCTTATAGAAGCATTATATTGAAGGCAACACATGCTGTATGT
Organism: Etheostoma perlongum; assembly: GCA_026937815.1. Taxonomy (NCBI): domain Eukaryota; kingdom Metazoa; phylum Chordata; class Actinopteri; order Perciformes; family Percidae; genus Etheostoma; species Etheostoma perlongum. The sequence continues at coordinate 23,387,540 of CM049391.1, read as the reverse complement.
ATCTATAGTAGCTATATTAGCCAACTATCGAAATGATTAAGTTAACTACAAATACATAATGAGCCTTCATGATTACATGTTTATTTTTCCTGCAGTGCATCCTGTAGAGAATGACGCACCACGTGACTACTCCGCCTCAAGTTTAACTTCATTACAATATTAATGAATTATGTTTCATTGCTTTGATGAAATTAAAGAAATGCAATAAAGAAATCAGATTTTTGATGTCGTTTTTATTTTGAGGATTCGAAAAAAATAACAAAACGGAGCGTGCATAACGTACCCCTTATCTGGGCAACAGAGTGCAATAAAACGCAGCCTACATTTTTAAAAATAAAACATCAGCCTTTTGAAAAGGTAAAGTATATAAAATCAAATGAATACAGTTCAAGTTTGACGTCAAGATCAAACGAAGCAGCATCCTCTTCTCTTTTGACACGCAACCAATGCAGCTACTGTATGCTCGGACCTGAGCAACAAAACACAATACTATCCCTAAGTGTCATTCCAAATATGTGTTTATCCCATTGTCATTTAAACACTTCAGCACAGCCTCACATATGTCCTCCCCCCGTGTTTGGCCTTTCAGTGGTATTAATTGGATAATTTCTTCTTGCGGCCCATCGGAGTTCACATACCTGCATAAAAGCGCAGTCTGTTCAATATCGATCACATCACAGGACTCATCACAGGCAATTGAGTATGCTGGCGCTGAATTAATGCCCTTGATTTGTTGATCGGTGATGTTGCCTGCCATTTTAATAGCCCTTTCCTTCACTGTCTTAGCGGAGAGAGGCATGTCTTTAATTGTTTGTATTATCTCGGTTTTGTGTTTGAAGTCTGCAAATAGGTGTTCTGATATGTTGATAAATGACTCCTTCATGTAGTCACCATCTGTGAACGGTTTGCCACGTTTTATTATCTCCGGGTTGCAACAAAACTAGCAGCAGAAGTGGAGTTTGGAGATGCAATCCACTTCTTAAATCTATTTTCTCCAGAAGTAATGCAATCACACTTTTACGCTTGGGGCGCCTGTCCATGGGCAGAACATGCCTATCGACGCGTACCATCATTTTTTGTTAGCACGCAGCTAACATTTTCCAGTGGCCAGCCTGCAGATAAAGTATAAGTTACAGGTCAATGATCCTTTTTTTTTTGCTTGCCACCATTTGCGTTTCAAGCAACTGCCAAATATATAGACAAACATTGTTGTTAGTATGAAAGAAACTTCACCAGATAAATCACAGTATTTGTGGGAAAAAATGATTCATTGGTTGAAACACAAGTGAGGGTTTTGGTTTTTGTCGCCACTTAAACTGCTGATTGGGTGCTTTATTTGACTGCTCTATAACAAAACTCCACGCTCAAAAGTATGCTGTGGACATAAAAGTGGACATAAATCCAATCCACACATTCTAATGAATTATTATCAGTAGGAAGGCAACTTTAACAGTTTGCATCTAATGTAATCAAAGCAGAGCTGGCCTTCATGCAGACTGTTATCTAGCAACAGACTATTGGACAGCTGTGGTAGAGCGGTCGCCTGCCAATTACAAGGTTTGTGGCTCAATCCTTGGTCACTGAACCCCGATGTTGCACCATCGGAGTGTAAATGTGTCTGAGTGTTTATCTGATAAACCTTGTACGGCAGGCTCGGTCACAGTGTGTGAATGTGTGTGAATGGTTCCTCTATGTAAAATGTGATTTGAGTAGTCGTTAAGACTAGAAAAACGCTATATAAGAACCGTCCTTGTACATTTATGTACAGCTGTAACAAGAGCTACGATATACAGCAATACAGATCCAATATCCCCTAATTACATTTTGAATGTAGTTTATTTTATGTTTTTTTTTCGTCATGACTGACTGTCAAACTGGATGATAAAAGAAAGTGCTATGGCGTGTATTGTCTGTTTTTGTTCATGTTTCACTATTAGTTTAACCTGAGCCAGGCCGAACAACAAGCATAACACAACTATACAGGGTTAGAAGTCAATACATTTAGCCACTCAGTGAGGCGATGGACCAAATGTGTGGTGAGCCTAATATAGTATTCATGAAAATACAGCATATTGATAGCAGGATTGAAATGATAAATGGTTGCTGGAAAAGCCACTTAGCATGGTTAAGATGGACACAAATCTTTCTGACAATGTGAATTTGCTTTTATGACCGAATTAAATGTCGAATTTCTATCAGAGTCGAGCAAGTGCTGCGATATCAGTCGCAAACGGCTGCTATGTACAGTAATACTGTTCTGCAGGAAAGTGTGTGTGTGTGTGTGTGTGTGTGTGTGTGTGAGGGTTTACATGGAATGAAGTTTTTGAATGTTCTCTGCTGGATCTTGTCACAGCAGGGGTCACATGTGTGTGTGTCTGTGTGTGTTTGTGTGTGTTTGTGTTTAAAGTTCATTTCCATGAAATTACAGGCTGTAAGCACTCATGATCAGCTATTAGAGCCACATCAGGACTGAATATCTGCTGCTTACACAGTAAATGATGTAGTGCAACTGCCTGTCACACATGTATGCAATCACAAGAGATTTTACAGGATGACACCCACCTCATTAGTCATCTCACACACACACACACACACACACACACACACACACACACACGGAACAGAGAAAAGTAAAGCAGAGAGATAATAAAAATTACAAAGGCATATTGTTATTCCTACCAAACTGACAGCTCTGTTGCGTGTGTGTGTGTGTGTGTAAGTGTATTTACCCTGTTTAGCATACTAAATGTCAGGCCAGTTGCTAAGGGGCAGTTGCATAAATCAGGTGCTCAAAAAAAAAACCCACGCTTTATCACATAAGCCTTAAGCCTGCTGTAAATAGCAATTTGACTGAATGCATAAATGCATCTTTAATGTATACTCACTCATGATGGATTTTGAGTCTTTGTGTGTGTGTGTGTATGTGTGTGTGTGACTGCTGTCTTCTCTCCATTGCCCTGTGGATTAAAGGATGAAGTTTGTCAATGTAACAGACAGAGGAGAATAAATAACGGGGGAATACAAATAAGAGTTCAAAATGAAATCATTTCAAAAACATGCCAAGGTACAATGGAATCCCAAGAACGAAAGCAAGGACAACAAGAACATTGACAGCTGAAATTAAATTAGGATGCTCTTTTGTTCAGATCATTGACTTAAAGGGTAACAATCTTTGAAATTGGTACAGTATTTAGTCTAGCATTGCCAGATATTCTTCCACAGCGCTTCGGAGGACGATTTGGCTAGTCCACACAGCATTCTGGGAGGGGAGAAAAACGTGGTCTGTTTTATTAGCATGGCATGTCTTTAAACCAATCACAATTGTCTCAGGCGGCGCTATGCACCGTATGGCGCAACGGAGCCTCTGCAAAATAGCCTCATGAAGGAACTTTGGGTGAAACATGTGTACGTTAAAATGTTTTAGCCGTGCAACAGAAAACTCAGGAATTTTCAGAATTTTTTGTTGGCAACACAGCACTCCCGGAAGTGTAACTTCGGGGATATAGACTAGCAACAGCGTAACAAGCTACAATGCAAGTTATTGGGCAGGTCTAGTAGACCATGAACCTTAAAATAAGCATAGGTTTGATTTATATAAAAAATATATTTATGTATTTATATTTCGGCCTCCTTGATCAACCTTTACTGCAATGTATAGGGCGCCATCCTGAACCACGATGTCCAGGGATGTGTTTGAAATCACTTACTATTTTCTCTATTTGTCTATATTGCTCACTTCATTCCTTAGTATTTTGTAAAATGAGCTCTATAATAAATCCTTTAATCCATTTACAGTGCACCGAAGACGGATGTCACATTCAATGTTGTAGTCAAGACCACCTAAATAAAGAAACTCAGTCATCACCAAGACCAGAGTGTATGGAGACTAAGTCAAGACCAAGACTTTGAGGGGTTGAGACCGAGTCAAAACAAAGACCAGGGCCAGACAGCCAGAGCTGCTTCTGTCTCATTCACTTTCTTGGGAGTGTGTGTGTGTGTGTGTGTTAAGGTGGGCAGGTAGAGGGGGTTAACAAATTAGAAATGAGTCATGTTATTGGCTGCATTTGAAACATAAAATGCAACAAAACAATGCATACGCTATGGTGATATCCCTGCAATTGTGGTCTTGAAATAAAATCCTGACTGAGTCAAAATGTTGTTGGTTCAAGTATCGTTTACTCATAAGAAACAATACTACATTCGTCATTGACTTCTGTCTACTGCTAAATGTTAAATATGCATTCATTGGGAATTATTTTAGCTTGGGTACGTGACTTGAATCAAGCACAGGAAAGGTGGACTCCAACACAGACAAAATAACTGCTATTCAATACAAGTACATTGAGTGACTTTTGATACTATTAAATGTAAAAGTTAATGCATAATGTATAAATATGTTAGCGTTGGCACAAATTAAGGTGGAGCTAATTCTAATATGTCATACTGTTGTACTGCATCTCATATCCAATTACACAATCAAGATTCTTATGAATCAGTTGAGAGCTCTGTCTTTATTTTTTTATTTTTTGTTTGGAGCTCAGGTAGTCTCGCATTGCCAGAACTATCCTGGAAATGGTCTCTCGTTGATCCAGACTGCAGCTGAGGGCAACAGTGTTATAATTTGGAACTCGATGGACGGATTGTCAAACCAACCCTTAGTTAATACATAAAAACTACACATTCTTGTAGTGAGACCTGATCCTTCTTCTTTCTCTCTGCTGGTCCACTTTACTTTGTGGGTGGGTTATTATAGCCAAATGAGGCTCTCTTCCAGAGATTGATCTGACTTATTGTCCACATCAAAGCCGCTTTCAGCCCCAAGTCTGCACAAAGAACGCCAGAGAAAAATGAGAGCTGGAGTTATGCAAGTGTTAGTTAGCAAGTAAGGACTGCCGTCACAGTTCATTCACTACACTGACAGACAATGCTCCCACATGGATCAGTGGCAATGAAGATGTGTCTCTGCGCTGTCTCCACACACATCATAAGGCCGTCAGCTCATTCAGTGTGTATGAACCATTCCTCCAGATTGGGAAGGGATTTGAGCCAACAGATTGTTTTGTTTTCCTGTGGGTTGGAACGCACATCTGCAGCCCATCACCATGCAATTCATTACTACTCCAAAGAGTGGAACAGAAGGAGGCTCCATTAAAATGTAAAGTCAGAGAGAGTCAAAATGTGGGCGCGGGTGGATCATACTTTTCCCCGATTCCATACTCTATTGTATCATCCTGTATCATCCCATTATACCAGGACAAATTCAGATATGGATCTGGGTGCAAAAGAAAATGACATATTGCTCATATTGCTATCAGATCTTCAAACAATCTGTGCAGTCTGGTCCCAATCCTGCCATATTTCAGAGATCAAAAATGATACATGGTTACAGGAGATACAGACCAGCAATTTTCTGGCTAAAAGTGGCCAGTGAGTGAATTGGCTGAAAAATGTAATCTTTCAATTCACAGTTACTGTCAAATGTACAACTGTGTTTTATAAAACAAATGACTTGTCCTGAGAAGGAAAAATGCCACAGGGCTGAGATACAGACTGATGTATTGATACTAGAGTGATACACTCGTCTGCCTTGTTTCAAGATAGTAGACTTGCTCCTTTTGCAATGACTGCTAAGATAAAAAGTGGAAGAAAAGTCAATTTTGGGCTTCATACTTGATAAACTTTATATTGAGATGAAGCAACGAGGTGTGAAATTTGTCAAGACAAAGAAATTATGAAAAAAGATCCTGTGGAATCCTACAGCTAAAATCGAATAAAGCGAGACTTAACATGTATACATCCATGTATATTTGTATGCGCGTGTGTGTCCGTGTTGGGGGGAATGGGTAGGGTGGTGGAGTGTGTATGTGTGTGTGTGTGTGTGTGTGTGTGTGTGTGTGTGTGTGTGTGTGTGTGTGGGGGGGCTTGTTACTATGCTTGTTTCCAATGTTAGCTACATGATTGCTGGCTATACCAAACTTATTTTTCTTCACTGTCCTGAAGCACAAGCGGATACTTTAAAGGAACATTGCGAATGTTATGTGGAATAAGGTTGGCCAAAAAAAAGGCCATGCGCTTTCAGTGTCTATTATTTTGCTAAGAGGAAACTCAATAAAAAAGCCATTTGACCCATTGGACTCGCTTTTTGCCGCCTACGTCCGTGGTATGCAACCTCGAATAGTTCCAAACATCCATTCTACAACGTTGGAAGGTAAGTCTTTTTGAATTACCAACTGTATTGATATTTTATCAATTCAATTTTATTTATAGTATCAATTCATAACAAGCATTATCTCGAGACACTTTACAGATAGAGCAGGTCTAGACCACACTCCAGAATTTACAAGGACCCAACAGGTCTAGTAGTTTCCTACAGAGCAAGCAACAGAGCGACAGTGGCGAGGGAAAACTCCCCTTTGGGAAGAAACCTCGGACAGACCCAGACCCAGACTCAGACCCAGACCCAGACCCAGGCTCTTGGTAGGCGGTGTCTGACGACCGGTTGGGGATAGAATGAAGAGTGGCAATAACAGTCACAAAAAAAAATAGTAGTTTGTAGTAGTTCTTTGTAGTAGCTCATGGCATAGCAGGGCACTGTGCAGCATTACAAGGCACAGCAGGACGTAGCAGGACGTAACATGGCATCGCAGGACGTGTAGCGGGACCATGGCATCATGGACCATGATGCATATAGTGATCTTTATTTGTATGTGCACAGCGTAATTATATTTATTTTTAACTTGGTAGACGACCAATTGCCTGCTAGTTTGTTAACTCAACTTTGCGAGCTGTGAAGGTATCTCCAGGGGTAAATTTATTAAAAAGCTAGCTCTTTTTAATGATCAACTCTCTATATTATATTAGAGGCCCTTTATGATGCATATACTTAACTGTATTTGTATGTGCATAGCGTAATTATATATATATTTTTAACTTGATAGACAACTAATCGGGATTAATTGCATTGTTATTTGCAAAATGCAATAATGAATTCAAAAGTAGTGTATATAGCGCAATTGTATTTGAATTATTCTGCCATATGAACCAAAGTGCCATAACATTTGATCTGTGAAAACTTACCAGTGTTTTGTTTATATAGTAGCAGTTAAATAAATAAATATTTAGTGTAAATCTCAACTTAATATAAAATGAAAGCTCATTTCCACTGCCAGGGCATTAATGTTATCCTGTTTGTTATAAAAATAGAAAAACTGCCCAACAAATCTTTGAGCTACAATCAGAACATTAAAAAACAGGTCGTTTCTGAGGCAACAGCAGAACATTTTTTTTCTATATCAGGGAGTAGCATAACCAGTCCATGTTCAGTACCGAACTTCCTTTTGGAGAATCTCACTCAAAAAGAACCAGAAAACCCTATCAGTGCAGTTTGTAGATTCCTAAAACTTGGCGGTTTTGCACTAAGCCAGTTGCTAAGGCACACAAGATTATTTAAATTTTCAGGTAAAAAAAGAAGCTCTCTTCTTCTGTACAATATGATCAGAAAACAACCTTTCACAGGGTACGGAGGTTGCAGGTGTAGCTAAGTGCCTCTGTGCATAGGGGGTCAGCCTGCTGTGTGAGCTTGCATGTTTGGACCAGCACTCTAATGGACAAGACTCTGAACTGATGGTGAGTTCAGCTCTGTATTGACGCACACTGTTCTCAGTTGAGTCTTCTTACTGTTCAGAATTAGATGATGCAGCCAATAACTTTTTCTTTGGTGTGTGTTTCTTGATGTTTTTTCTTCCACATGTTTCTCTGCAATAACCCTCTGTTCCTTGACTAAGTTGGTGACTGCAACCCACACCTCACTCCTCTCAGCTCTGGGTACAATGGGGCTCGAAAGTTTGGTTACCCCGGGTAAAAATGTGTATTAATGTGCATAAAGAAGCCAAGAAAAGATGGAAAAATCTCCAAAAGGCATCAAATGACAGATTAGACATTCGTATAATATGTCAAAAAAAGTTAGATTTTATTTCCATCATTTACACTTTCAAAATAACAGAAAACAAAAGGTGACGTTCGCAAAAGTTTGAGCACCCTGCAGAGTTTCTATCATGCACCGCCCCTTTGGAAAGCTGAGACCTGACAGCGTCATGGATTGTTCTCAATCATCGTCTGGAAAGACCATGATGATGTCAATCTCAAGGTTTGAAATGCCCAGACTCATCTGCCCTTGCCCCAACAATCAGCACCATGGCTTATTCTAAGCAGTTGTCTGGAAAACTGAAACTAGTTGACGCTCACAGAGCAGGAGAAGCCTATAAGAAGATAGCAAAGGGTTCAGAGTCATCTCTGAACCTCTTCTACATCCTCACCACAAAAATCAGCGTTTGAAGTTCGCAAATGAACATATAGACAAGCCTGATGCATTGTGGAAACAAGTTCTGTAAACCGATGAGGTTAAAATAGAACTTTTTGGCCGCAATGAGCAAAGGTACATTTGGAGAAAAAAGGGCACCGAATTTAATGAAAAGAACCTCTGTCCGACTGTTAAGCATGGGGGGGGGAGGCCCTTTATGATGCAAAGTTCCAGTAGCGTTTCCAACCTCTGCAGTTTGTTCATTTCAGCTGCTGTTGGCATGACAATCTTGGTGTTTGTGGTGACGGCATCCCTCAGTGGCTGTTTGTTTCTGCGGATGCTTTTTTATCGTGTCCAGAGTTGAATTCGATCAGGTTGGAACATCTTGCATAAGCGACTCCTTCTGTCCATGTTCAACTTGTTGTTGCTCTAACTCTCGCAAGGACACTGTCAAACACACTGTTAGGCAGAGATACCTTGACATAACGCTGGAGACTGTGCACAAAGCAGGGGGCATGATCAAATGGCAGATGTCTCGCAGCAGCGATCATATTTCGTGCACTATGTGTGCTCACTGTGGTGACTTTGACACATTCCACTGCTGTGCAACTTCAATAAAGTGTCCCTTGCATGTTTGAGCATGATGTCTCTCCTCTGTTTTCATTCCAGTCAGAGCATGTGAATGTTCAATTGAATTTAATTGAATTAATGTTGTAGCGTGATAATATAAACTGGTAAATTTGTTAACTGTATATAAACATACAAAGCTGGAAAATAAGCAGCTTGTGGTGTTTTATTTGATCACTTTTTTTTTAAAAGCCCCGTTTTGACTTTAGCTATCTTTTCTAGTGTACATATGTATATATATCTGACAATCACTCTGAAAGTAAAAGGTTTTTATTTTTGTTTTAAACTTGTTGGGTGATTTTTGATTACATTAATGATGTATTATGCCTTTAAGAAAAAAAAATGTATTACAGACCAGTATTATACTAAAGATCTGTAGTGGGTTCTCATTTTTAATTGTCCTTTATTAGGCATGAGCGAGTACAGCATTATCTTTATCTGTATCTGTACTCGGACTGGGCGGGGCCTAACCTGGAAGTGGACATAATTTAACCCCGGAAGTGGGTCAGGTTGTCTTGAAATGGGCGGGGCTTTAACTGGTATGTTATTTTAAGCATGCAATTGATATGGGTTGATCAGAAATTGTTATATTTATTGTTGATTAGAAAACTATTTCCATGACAGCATCAGCATTGAGCTTGAGATCAGTGGTGTTGTCATGGTAACAAACGAACTATATACAGAACAAGTTTTGCAACAATGAATACAACACATGCGGTTGTAATTATGAAGTAAAATGTAATGAACAAGAGTTTTCATACTCAATAACTTTTTATGATCAGTGTGATTGTTTTTGCTTCTTTTATTTCTATTTTTTATTTCCATGCCAGGTATGTGTGAGAGAGTGTGTGTGTGTTTGTGCGCAAGAGACAAACACAGAGAGAGAGAGAAAGAGAGGGGGCGGGGGGGACTGTGTTCTACGGATCAAGGTTTAAAAAAAAAAAATTGTAAATCTCCGATGGCAGAGACGCAGACGCAGCGCATTGTACCAAGCACAATGTCTGAAACCCCACGTTACCAGAAACCTACTGGTAAAGTAAGTACTACAAACCGAAGTAAAAAACCAACCTGAAGCTGAAGAAACCCTAAACGTTAACGGAAGACCCACGGACCTGAGTGACTGAGGGAGAGGGAGAGAGAGCTGTTCACTTCTCAGTGTTCTGCGTGTGAGCAGAACGTGTGTGTGTGTGTGTGTGTGGGGGGGGCGCTGTGCCTATCACAGAACGCAGACACGGTCCGCTACCCAATCCGAGCACAGATATTGACTCGTATTACTCGTATAATACTTGTGTTCGGCAAAAGTATCCGGCTCATCTCTAGTTTTTATAGTGAATTTTGTATTCTCAGTGGCCACCCTACCACTCCAAATGTAAAACAGACATTTACAAATATGCAATAATGCAATAACAGTGAAACAAGAACTTGGGTATGTTTTTTTATTTATATAAACCATTCAATATCGCACTGGCAGCTGTCAGTCCCATAGAAGAACATGCCAGCGCGGCGTGTGTTTGGACCTATACAGGTTTACATGTGCTAGTGAGATCAAAGAGTGTCAAACTCTCTCTCTTATATTTATATATGGCTCTGGCTAAGACTATATCGCATTAGGTTTCGCTGAGCTGCAGCCTACATTCTTCTAACCAGAGGCAGACTATAAAGTAATCTCTGAGATTATTCCTTCACAGCGCTGGGCGATGTGAGAAAATCTCAGAGCTGAACCGGGCAGGCACAGCACTTTTCATCAGACTCAGCCCGGGTTAACTATGCCAATTAATAACATTACCGTTGCCAAAATACCCCCGCAAATCAAATCCCCCTTCACCGTTTAACTGTCAAGTAACCACTAAACCTGTATGGAAATTAACACCTCTGCCCCAAGACCCGATACGGATCAGCGGATGAAGATGGATGGGTGGATGTGTTGCCTTCTGTCTTGTACGTGATGTTAGCTGGACGTGAATGTAGCCCTGGTGCATTGTTTGTAGACTGACTACATCGGTCACTTTATTTCAATGATGATATGATATTGGAGGCAATTTGGCCTTGTCTGCTCTGATTAATTTAGCATGCAGTCAACACACCAGTCATCATTTTGTTTTAAACAGTGAAGTTTTACGTGCTTTAAGCCTCCCCCCAATAGGTTGTATATATGCTTAGAGCACTTAATATATAGAGCCTAATGTCAAACTCTTGAACAATATACCTATCAAAAGGCCAAAACACTTTCAATACCAGTACCGGTACCAATACTGGAACTTTGATAAAGTTCCTCAATGATATTTTTTGCCATGCGTATACGCTCACTGACGGTGGTGAGATTTACTCCTTAGGTAATGAAATTGGGTAATCAATTCTGAGAAATCTTTCGATACTTTAGAGGCAATTTGGTGGGTGCCTAAAAAGTAGTGAGTTGGGTACCCAACCCTACTAATGAAAGAGTGAAATGAGCCTAAAGATGGACGTTGTGTGTATCTATTTAGCAGTATGATGCAATAATTCATTAGTTACCTGTGTAATAACTGAAAGTAACAAATGTGTCACACAGCCTTGTCATATTCAGACTGTGTTTAGAAAACTTTACTTCAGAGAGTTGAAGGAGAAGTGCTTTGAGGTAACAAAGGAAGAACAAAGAGATGAGGCAACAGGGGGCGCTGGCAGGGGTCCATTGTCCTGAACCCACTGACTAATGCAACTCAGCATGAATTCTTTCAGGAAGATCTAACTTTTAATCGGTGCTCTCTTAAATCAATTCAGCTGTTATCCTAATAAATATACTTTTTTGCGGTGTATACTGCATACTGTATATGCAACTAGTCTCTCCTGATTTAAATAAAGCACAGCGTCTTCGGTCTGGTCTTCGGGCTCCTTTTGTCGCCACCATAGGTGTCTAGATTCCAACGGGAGGTCTGATGGTTCTCTACCTCTATAATATACAAAATATTTGTATAGCGATGGAGTCTAATCACCAAAGACTTTGTACATTTTATTGAGCTGTACAGTAAACCTCATTTGCATATCTGCAAACATGTCTCTCCTGATTGAAATGGACACAGCTGCCGAGTGGAATCCACAGTAGATTTTCCACTTGAGGAGTTAAAATGGTGTAAGAAAGAAAAATGTCTTTGATTTTTTTTCTGATGTCAAGCTGAGATTACATTACATACAGGGCCGGTGTTTCTGGCTGTGGGTGTGTGTGCGTGCAGACAGATGTAACCACAGAATCATTCGCTGGCGAGGACCACGACTTGATTGAAATGATAAACAAACCAGCCCAGTCTCATGGCAGTTCATGAACTGGTCACATTATTTAATGTACTGATTTGTGTACAGGTCACAGAAATGTCGTTATTTTCGTGTGTTGATTATGAATTTTAAAGTAATGTATTTCAATGGGAAGCCTATTATGTGATCACAGAACGATTATGGTACTGAAAATCCATGTAACTAATTACATTTACTGAAGTACTGTACTTAAGTACAAATTTGAGGTACTTTTACTTACTTAGTCTTATCTTTTCATGCCACTTTCTACTTCTACTCCGTTACATTTCAGCGAGAGATATTGTACTTTTTACTCCACTACATTCATCTGACACATTTAGTTACTAGTTACTTTCCAAATCAAGATTTTTGCACACAATACACATGCATGATGTTTTATTATAAATTAAACTACCCAAAATATAACGGCTTACATTAGATGATTAAACATTTTGGATCGATTCCAGTTTCTAAAATGTGAGGATTTGTCTGCATTGAGTACTTTTACTTTTTATACTTTAAGTACAATTTCCTGATGCAGGATTTTTACTTGTAACAGAGTATTTAAAGCGTGGTATTAGTAGGCCTACTTTTACAGTAACACTGTCATACGTTTCTTAAACACACACACACACACACACAGTCTTGTCTCACTATCTTTATGGGGACCAGTCATTGACATAATGCATTCCCTAGCCCCTTACCCTAACCTTAACCATCAAATCTAAATGCCTAACCCTAACCCTTACCCTAACCCTAACCATAACCTAATTCTAACCCTGATCCTAAAACCAAGTCTTAACCCTCAAACAGCCCTTTAACGGTATGGGGACCAGCATTTTGTCCCCACAAAGCTGTCAGGACCCCATAAATATACTGTATTTCCAGTTTTTGGTCCCCACAAATGTAGTAAAACCCAGACACACACACACACACACACACACACACACACACACACACACACACACACACACACACACACACACACACACACACACACACACACTTGAAGGAGGAGAGATGGAAGAAACAGGTTCTTTGTGGTGAAAGCAAACCAAAACAAACCGACAGCCAGATTATGAAACCAAGCTCTAAAGTTTCTTCTGGAAGAATAAGCCACCTCTGGCTCTCATCTGCTGACACATAATATTTGCCAAAATCTGTCAACATAATTTACTTTGATTATTTTAGGTGCTGTGCAGTTCAAAGATTGCATGCAAAAGTCCGTAATTTGTTAGAATTTCCAAAGAATGCTGATTTTCAGGATGTTTGATGTTAATTGATGTGACTGGAAAGAACCTGGTTGACTCCCTTTTCCCTTCATCATCATTGCTAGACACACCTGTGACCACCATAACGTGTTCAAGACCTCATATCCTCATAAGAAATTGATTGCCAAACACCACCTCATTATTCACTTTCCAAGATAAATTAAAAAAAGACCCCTCTTATCCACATATACACAGCCAGTCTCATGGCAGTTCGTGAAATGGTGACGTCATTTGATCTATTTTTTTGTTTCCGTGGTGATAACAGCACAATTCTGGTAGCGAGCAGTATCCAAAAGCCGCGTAAGGAGGTTGGCTGGGGTGGTGGCTCAAACAACACAGGACCTTCACCCTGGAGACCGGGGTTTGTGTCCCACGTGTGACAGTTCCTTACCCCGTTGTTAGGGTCAGGGCGGCTGATCGTGTTCCGGCGGCCGTTGTTGTCACCATCTACCACGTGTGGCGTTTCATTTCCCCGTTGTTGTTGTTTTTTTTAAAGATCATGGTTTTGTTTTTTTCTTTATTAGATAGAGATAGTGGACAGATGTGAAAGGGGGATGACATGCAGCAAAGGGCCGCAGGTTGGACTTGAACCCTGGCCGCTTGAAACGATGTGTTCTTATTATGTGTATATATGTTCTTATTGTGCAGTTATCATTGCACAACACCCCCAGCACAGAGGCCGCCTGCAGTGCTCCAAAATAAAAACCACAGCAATATAACCACTTTACCATTAAACAAGCTCTGGACAAGGGGGGTTCCAGACCAGCTGGAAAAACGAGACGGGAAGAAAAGAAATAAAATGAAATACAAAAAAAAATAAAAGAAATACTAAAAAACCTTATTACCGTACAGGTCCTTCATTATTAGGAGTTTGAAAGCCTGTGGAACAGAGGATCACTTGGATCTGTTTTCTGTAATCAGAGGAGCAAATGAGGAGGCAATGGGGTGCCTCTGATTCCCCACAATGCTGTTTGCCTTTCTTAGTGTTCTGTTTTTATATATGCTTTCCATACTTGGGAATGGCATACCTCATAGTTTTCTGGAAGTTGTTATTTTTCTAATACACCTTTTCTGTGCTTCAGTGGCCAAACCAACAGATGATGCCAAAGGAGAGAACACTTTCAACAAAAGCACAATAAAAGTTTGAAGTATACTGCTGCTGACATCAAAAGGACAACAGTGTCCTTAGAAAGAACATTCTTTGTTGGGACTTAGTATTTGATCCGTCAGTCCACCTGTCCCATTTAAGGTTGTGGTCGAGCACCATGCCGATGAACTCTGTGACAGTATCTAAAGGATCCCCATGTGAGTGGGTTTAGAGAACTGTGCCTTTCTAAAATCAATTGACATCTCCTTTGCTTTAAGATAAGGTTCGACTTCTCACACCAGTCAATAAAAAAGTCAAGAACTGGACCATGCTCCATATAGGAGACTAACCTACCTAATAAAGTGCCTGTTGGCAAAAGTGCTGGTGCATGAATTTGTGTACAGGATGATCTCTATATACTGTAGCTGTTGGCATCTCTGATCTGGCCCATCCACCTGCAGATATGCAGCTGCCACAAATCTGTATTTCTGTCTGTTTATATTTATATCTGATGTTTTGAAATGTACAATATTTTCAAATAGCGGTTGGCATACCTGCTGTTCAATAGCCGAGAAACTAGCTTTCTTTTGAGAGCCTTGACAAATGGGGCGACAAAATCATTTCAATATTGAGTTGAAGATTATTTACAAATTATTGATGATTCTACTTTAAAATGTATACTATTTTCAGATAGCTGTTGTATCAACCGTTCAATAGCCAAGAAAATTGCTTTACCCCCACCTCCTCAGCTAATGCAGTGAACCCAGTGAATTAGTGATGGTCTGCCAGTCTTTGGCCTCCTAAAGCACAAATAAAAGAGATACAAATAAATTAGATTGATTAAGTCCAGGCCATTCTAAAGTTTTACTGCAGATATAATCTTACTTGATTAGATTGGCATTCCTTCCCGGTCAAATTCTAACGACCTAATGTTCTTTGATGCCATTTCAAGGACAGCGGTCCAGTTGCAGCTATTTTTAAAATACATGTGATGCGACTGCAGATGCTCTTCAAATGTATCTGTGTATTGAATGTACCTTTGTGTGCCAGTTGCAGGCGGTGTGCAGCACATCCAACAGACACCATGGGAATGCATCCTGCAGCTGTTTGGCAAAATAGAGCTCAACAGTGTCATTCTGGAAGTATATTCCCATTCATTTTCTCCATAAGGATATTTATTATTAGCCATAATGTCTAAACCAGATGTGTCTAACGCAATCTCACCAAGGGCCACACTGGCAAATGAGAATCACATTGAGGGCCAAACATGTATAGTTTAATATCTTAATTTTATTTAAGTGAAAAAGTAAAATATCTTGTCACTTCATTTTGAGATTTGTTGCATTTTCATCATTTTAGTAGCAGTTTTTTGATGTTGGGGCTTTTTAGTTTTTTTTTTTACTTTTGTGGCTTTTAAATTGTTTGTTTCCCTTTTTGTTACTTTTTTCGACTTCTGTTGACATAAAGCCATACAAAACTCAGCCAAAACGTTCCTTAGCCATGATGTTGCGTAATTACAGTTTGAAAAACCTTTGGTTTGAGCCTCCAAAGATCTTTGCAATCAACCTTGTTTTAAGAAAAACAAGTTTTATTTGCAATGTCAAGGACAATAATTACAACACCCACAATTCTATGTGCAACAGCGACGTCTACTACAATTCATCTCGTTGCTGGTTGCCTTGGTTCCAGTCTTAAAATCTCTTTATATAAGCATTTATGAAACGTCAATGGAGATATTGAGCGGGGAAAATCACTTCTGGAACCAGAGCCGTTTAAATGGTGAGCTCTATTATGCCATCCAATTAAATTTGTTTTGTCATTGCTGTGTTCATCAGTCCCAAACCCAAACAGTTTGCGTGTGGTGATGCTCTTTTTTAGAACACCCCCTTAATTGCAGAAACTATAGTGTTTGCCCTCCAATCTGGCACCCCTCTTGCTTCACGTGAAAATGATAAAAGCAATTTATAAAAGACCATTTAATTAGGGATCACTGCATTACCCCAGTGGATAATTACCCACATTTTTCTTCGTACCTGACATGCAGACCCATCCACCCACTGGAACATCTGTGCTCTCATTAGCCTCAATGCCCATATTAGCCTGTATTGATTTAAGGGTGGGCTCCTCCACCACCTACACAGCAGGACCTCTAGCGTTTCATCGATCACGAATAGAGACATGTTTTTTGTGTGTTTTTTTCCCATTAATAAGTGAAGCAGAGCATGTGTTATTTTGGCAATTAGGCTATAATAAAAATTAAAGCTCCAAGCAGTGTTGGATGGGCCCTCGCTCCTCTGCACGTCGGGTTACTGGCGGATACTGCTCCTGGGGAGCGTGCATTTGTGGCACTCAGACCCTACAAATAACCACCAATGAAACGGGAACTCCCTGCTGAGTTCAATGATAGCTCACACAAGACTCTACGTCATACATTTCATTAGCTGTGAAAAAGGTAAGGCTGAAGCATAGGGGCAGGCAAAACCATCACCAATGAAAAGAGAACACTATGCTGAGTTCAATGATACCTCACACAAGACTTTACCTCAAATAGGTCACCATTTATGAAAGGGGGCATGGCCTGAGTACATGGCCGTGGTAAAGTATAGGGGCCGGCTCAAGTTTAATGTAAATCGGATTGGCCTGTATATGTCCTGAGGCCTGGGCTCTTGTTGATTGTGGGAAGTTTCAAGCAGATATGACAATGTCCCACTGTAGTTAAAGCCACTTTCTCTTTCAGCACTCAAAATGGCCGCCGTGCCCACAGCTATTGACTGTTTTCATCTTTAAGGTGTTGAGATGGTACAGACCAAATTTAAAGTCCATCACATGAAATCCCTAAGAGTATACAGTATATAGCACCTTAACTTTTAGGTCTACTTCCTGTTGACACTATGACGACAATGTACACTTAAGTTACACCCACTTCCTGTTTCAATGGCAAAACACACAAAATGGCCGCCACGCCACAGCCATTCCCTATGACATAACTTTTCACGACTTAAGATGGTACAGACCAAATTTGAAGTTGATCCGATAAAATCTCTAGGAGAAGTTTGTTAAAGTACGACATGCGGAAATGGCCAAGATCACCAAATTTCAAACTTTCAATTCAAAATGGCAAACTTCCTCTTGGGTTTTGGGTATAGTACCTATGAGCTTTTTTGTACATCTTGATATTCTACATATGTGTAGCACGTTTCGTTAGTCTACGTTAAACGTACTGCAGGGGCTAAATTATTCTAATTCTGTCGGTGGCGCCAGCGAGACATTTTTGTGCGTCTATTCTCGAAATTTGTAAATTTTTACCAGGATTGATGCAACCGCCAACTTTGGTGAGTTTGAATATGTTCAAATAGGCAATTCCTTTGCCTGAAGAAAGTAAAGGAAAGGAAAGGAAGAATACCTTTAGTTCCAATAGGGCCTTTGTCACGTGCCCTAAAAAGAATAACAGTAAAAGCACAGAATTGTACGGAACCTTTCATCTTGAGCTTTTTAAAGTAATCACAACTAAGTAGCTCTGCCAGGTCCAATAGCACTGGATAATTAGTGTGATGGGATTGTTCTCCCACAGCAGCTTTTTGCATCAGGCTTGAAGGCAAACAACTGAGAAACCTGTGTGTGTTGGAATTTATAAAACACACAAATCAAAAATGATACAAATATTTTTCCTTCAAAGTCAATCTTGATGATTGAAAAATTCAAACAATTAGCTGATGTGTTAAGGGTGGCACCCTGGTAACTCACCTGGTTGAGCGTTCAAATCATATGCGGAGGTCATTGCTGCGTCTGCCGTAGGTTCAGTTCCGACCCGCGGCTCTTTGCTGGGTGTCTTTCCTGTCTAATATATTGCAGATATGCATTTCTAATGGGGTTTGTCTGATAAGACTTTCTCTGGATTGTTCATCTGGACTTGAACTCACTGCTTGGCTTAAGGCTGATTACAACTGGTAACAACATTTTTAAAAAGCGTGAGATAAAGTCAGCTTTTTGGAAGCCCATATATTTTTGTTGTGAGCCCCCCGATAGCAAGATTAATTGAGATTAAATCTTGCAAAAGCAACAACCCTCATTTTTTATAAATATACTAATATGATTTACTGTTACACTAACATTGCCTTTCATTTTCTTTCCTCGTACAGTTACGTAGCCTAAATGTATTATGGGTTTGTCTCTCTAGGCATAGTCATCTGTACAGGTGGGAAATCTGGGCTCATAAACTTTGGAATCACATTAAAAATGTGCACATAATCGAATAAAAATATGAATGACAAATCTTTTTTTGATGGTGTTAAAGCACCAATAATCCATTATAATGCATTACAAAATGTACAAGTACATGTTCTGCCAACTGTGCATCATTAATAACCCTTTGGTAATTAGTCTAAAAGAGCTATTTTATTCATGAAGTTGGCTGAGGAGTACTAATCAGCCCGTGAAAACTATTCCATGATATCTTCAGTGGATCTGAAAGAGCTTTATCAAATCTGGCATAAAAACCAGATCCTAGGGGACCCCTTGAAACCAGCCTTCATTAATATGATTATATAAATAATCACCAACAAAAAATGTACTAAATGGTGCCGACGCTCCCTCATGGTGCACTCATGAAGCTAGATCCTGTGCCTCGTCCACAATGTCAGCATTAATCTACGCACCTACAGTATATTTTGGTCAGAACACCATTTAAAATATGGAAGCAGGTCCGTCGGCACTATGGATGGTATGGGTTCTCATTGAAATCCCTGATCCATGCAAATCCTGTTTCCTCCCTCCCTTCAGGACAATGTGTTTCTGCAGTGGCAAAACAGGGGACTGCGCACACCCCATTACCTTTTTTAAAGATGGTTTCTTTGCCTCTTTTCAGCAAGTGCGCACTAAATTTCTTATCCCACATACACACTTCTTTCAATACTTACAGTTTATGCATTTAACAGCTGCCTCACTTTCCAGAAATTCCCCCAAGCTCTGATATTGACAATTTGTGTTTCAAATAATTCTCGTTCTCTATTTCAGAGCTATTCATACTGTTCATATTGTAATATAATAGCATAATACTATTAATTCCAGCATCCTTTGCACTATGCTCCACATTTAATATATATATATATATATATATATATATATATATATATATATATATATATATATATATATATTTAAAATATATCACGATCACAATTTACTCCTGCATACTTTGCACTCTTCATTGCACTCATTGCACTGTTGCCTCTATATTGTTTCTGTTTAGAGTGTGTGTATATATTAGTGTGTGTATATATTATTTTGTGGTTTGTTTTGAATGTGTAAGCGCATTGTGAGCAATGATGATCCAAAGAAAAATTCCTCGTAGGTGTCCTCATACCTGGCAAATAAAGCTGATTCTGATTCTGATATTGACTCTGTATTGGCAGCTATCCAGTCATTTAAAGGTATAATATCTAACCTATATAGTGCACTTTCATCCCAAAAAACCCTGTCCCTTGCTACTATTAAACATAGAAGGGAGCAGGATGTAGGTGGGAGCATACGTGATGAAACTTGGGATGCAATAATAAAAAGAGTCCACACCTCCTCTATCTGTGCAAGGCATGGACTACTACAGTGTAAAATATTGCATTAGGCTCACTGGACCAAAGAGATGTTATCAGAGAGATTTCCAGACTTAGATCCAGCGTGCAATCGTGGCAAAATGACCCCATCCTCATATTTACACACGTGTTGGAGCTCCAAGCTGTTGACTTACTGGACTTCGGTGTTTAAAACCCTTTTGGAGGTCCTAGAGGTGTCTACAGCCTGTCATAGCTCTTTTTGGAGTACCTTCTGCTGCCTTCAATTTGAACTCTCAGTGTGACTTACTGGACTTCTGTATGTTGCTTGCCTGCTGCCTAATCCTTCTGAAATGGACAGATGCCATCCCTCCATCCCACACACTATGGATCAGGAGTAGCTTACTTTATTTTATATGAAATTGTAAAAAATAAGACATACACTCTGAACATAATGAGTCAGCGTGGGAGTGCGGCGGTTGTGTTTTCAGCCTCATTTGTTTTATTTGCGACTCCAGGTGGTGGGGTCACAAAGGTTTTATCATTCCCTGCGTAATCTTGCTGAAAACTCTATTTTGGGCTTTCAATTTATTTGACTTCACTTTAAAAGCAGTCAGCAGGCTCAGTCTTTAAGTCTCGTTGGGTTTAAGACGAGTTTGGCATCACACCAAGAGTCTGCTACTTATCCCGTGTTGTTTTGTTTTATCCTAAATATAAAATCCAAATATTTTTGAAGCTTTCCAATCATTGTTATTCTGCATACTGACCGTAATGTCCCTTTCCCAGTGATTTACCATCAGCCTGTGACTGCAGCCTGGTCTATGACAGGGAAGTCTGCTTTGTGGGAGCTGAGAGGAAAATGTTCTGGAAACTCATGTCTTTGAACAAAAAATTTCCAGCCATACATTTTGAGTCAAGACCTCTCTGAGAAAGAAAGAAAGGAGTGGAGACGCATGGTGAAATATGGAGAAAAGATATATATATATAGTT
The DNA here is from genome assembly GCA_026937815.1 of Etheostoma perlongum. NCBI lineage: Eukaryota > Metazoa > Chordata > Actinopteri > Perciformes > Percidae > Etheostoma > Etheostoma perlongum. Next base: position 23,366,456 of record CM049391.1, on the reverse strand, counting down.
TGTCCCCAAAGTGCTTTTGATCATTCGTGATTGAGCCTACTAAAACAGGAGATTTAGTTTGAGGACTTTGGCTAGAAGGTTTGGCCAGTGTAAGTAAAAAATTTAAAATTAAATGAGACAAAAGAAAGAAAACAAGACTGGTTCAGTCAGACTGTGGATACAGCCTGGGTGGGGGGGACTGTTGTGGTCAGATACTGCAATCTTTGAGCAATTTCTGTCCACAAATGAAACCGGACATAGTCAGTCAGGCACTACATGTTTATCTATTTTTGTAGAGTTGCGAAGTGCTATTTCAGGCGCCCCTGGTTATTTCTCACAGACAAATTACGTGACACTCAGTTTGAGCCTATCTGTGTGGCTTGGATCAGCATGAAACTCACCTGGTTGAATCATCAGTACAAAAACTGTGGTAGAAAATATCTGGTCCTTTAATACAGTGGGCTCAAAAGTTTGGGCACCCCAGGTAAAATTGTGTATTAATGTACATAAAGAAGCCAAGAAAAGATGGAAAAACTTCCAAAAGGAATCAAATGATAGATTAGACATTCTTAAAATGTCACAAAAGTTAGATTTTATTTCCATCATTTATAATTTCAAAATAACAGAAAACAAAAAATGGCGTCTGCAAAAGTTTTGGCACCCTGCAGAGTTTCTAGCATGTACCTCCCCCTTTGGAAAGCTGAGACCTGGCAGCATCATGGATTCATGACCAATCATCGTCTGGAAAGACCAGGTGGTGTCAATCTTAAGGTTTTAAATGCCAGTGCACAGTTTTTCAGAATTATGTAGTTTATTTAGTGTAACCCATTTCATAGAGAATAATGCTTAACAAGAGTAAAATTGTCAACGCACATTACGAACATGGGACAGGACAACTTGAGACAAAGGGCCAGTTTGTCTCAGCAAGCACTGAGCTGCACAATGATCTTCAGACTGTAGAAGGAGATTAGGCCAAACGTCACGTTTCCTCATCCACCTGCAGTATCTTCCTACCCATCAGCGTCTAAACTCAAGCAAAGGACCCGGTTCGGACTTATCTATTTTTGCAGATATGCATTTCTAATGGGGTTTGTCTGATAAGACTTTCTCTGGATTGTTCATCTGGACTTGAACTCACTGCTCGGCTTAAGGCTGATTACAACTGGTAACAACATTTTTAAAAAGCGTGAGATAAAGTCAGCTTTTTGGAAGCCCATATGCCCCCCAACAATCAGCACCATGTGTTCTTCTAAGCAATTGTCTAGAAAACTGAAACTGAAAATAGTTGACGCTCACAAAGCAGGAGAAGGCTATAAGAAGATAGCAAAGCGTTTTCAAATGCCAATATCCTCTGTTTGGAATGTAATTAAGAAATGGCATTGTGGAAACATGTTCTGTGGACCAGTGAGGTTAAAGTAGAACTTTTTGGACGGAATGAGCAAAGGTACGTTTGGAGAAGAAAGGGCACAGAATTTGATGAAAAGAACCTCTGTCCAACTGTTAATCATGAGGGTGGATCAATCATGCTTTGGGGTTGTATTGCAGCAACTGGCACAGGAAACATTTCACGAGTAGAAGGAAAATGAATACAATTTCAGCAAATTTTGGATAACTTGATGCCATCTGTGAAAAAGCTGAAGTTAAAGAGAGGATGGCTTCTACACATGGATAATGATCCTAAACACACCTCAACATCCACGGTGGATTACATCAAGAGGCGTAAACTGAAGGTTCTGCCATGGCCTTTACAATCTCCTGACCTCAACTTAATTGAAAATCTATGGATAGACCTTGAAAGAGCAATGCGTGATAGACAGCCCAGAAACCTCAAAGAACTGGAAGACTTTTGGAAGGAAGAATGGGCGAAGATACCTCAAACAAGAATTGAAAGACTCTTGGCTGCGTTTCCAAGCTATAATACTTGCCAAAGGGGGGGTACAAGATATTAACTCTGCAGGGTGCCCAAACATTTGCAGATGCCATTTTTAGTTTTCTATTATTTTGAAAGTATAAATGATGGAAATAAAATCTAACTTTTTGTGACATATTATACAAATGTCTAATCTGTTATTTGATGACTGAGATTTTTCCATCTTTTCTTGGCTTCTTTATGCACATTAATACAAATTTTTACCTGGAGTGCCCAAACTTTTGAGCACCACTGTATCAAAGGACCAAATATTTTCTACAACAGTTTTTGTAGTACAAGCCTGGGTAAATAAATAAAAAGATCTTACGGTACAAGTTAGGCCCCTAGGAAGTTTGCTGGGCTCTAAAGCCAATATGACTTTGTGGGCCCAACACTCAAAGTACAACTTCTGTGTTTGTCACGTGATGCCATGGGCTCCAGAAAGACCTTAATCCATAGACTTACATGGCAAAATAGACGTCTGTAAGAGGGTGGATAGATTTTTTTAACGAGCATCACAACCAGGGTGTAAAATTAACTTTTTGTACACCCGCCAAATGGCTGGTGAATGTTCAAATTTCACCATAAATTACCTTTGTTTTTTGGGCTTGTGAGTGAAGCAAATCTACCAGCTACTTGCATATTTTACCAGCATTTGGCTGGTAAATGGTGGTTATTTTGAATGATTCATTTCACTTTTAGAATTCATTCACTTCATTGCTAACAGAAATGCTCCATTTAGCGCAGGCCTGTTTCTTTGAGCCCTCCTCCCATAAAGCCCAGTATGCTGTGATTGGTTTGTTAGAAAAATATGGCACACCTTAGCAAAGTTAGTTCTTAAGCTGTGGGTGGAGATAAGGGGCGGTATATTATAATGAGCCTGCATGTTTTATAGGAAGGCAAGCCAAACCTGAATGACCTGTTAAATCCAATGTCTTCTGATCTAGGCAGCCGACAAACAAAAGAACACTGGCTGAGATTCTCCAAATATTGGGGATGATGCGTTTGCCAGATGGCTGCCACAGGCAGTTATGTAACAGACAAACCTGCACAAGGTAGGTCCTGCAAGGTCAGAGATGAATACAATTAACACAAGTCCATCAACCTGCAGACTCATAGAGGCGTCATGTTTGTGATTGTGAGTTAGCCTGAGCTCCTCTGGCAGCGTGTCTGCAGTGCCAGACAGCAGATTGCAGCAAATCTCTGAAATGATAATCATGAAAGTCTCAGTGACCCAAGCTGCCAACTATTTTTCCAATGTTTTCCGGGGAAGCAATTACAGTGTGAAGTATAAGCTGCTTAAGACCTTTTGAGGTGTGGGTTGAAAAGTGTTCTATGGAAGCAAATAAGAGACATAAGTCTTTGAATTTTAACAGCCACTGAATACTTAATATTGAAATATTTTATTTTGAAAATGATGTATCTGAATTAATTTGTTCTGAATTCACCACTTTGAAATTATTTTACTTCAGGAACCATATATCTGAATTTATTTGTTCTGAATTCACCTCTTTGAAATTTAAATTTGAAATTTCTTGGTCTCCATTTTAAAAACCTGAATTTCAATACTTATTTTTCAATGGTCATAAATTCAGATAAAAAAATACAACTTGCAAAATTTCAGAAAAACTAGATTCAAGTTGGTCAAATTCGATTGCTGAAATTCAGACTGAAAAAATTCAACATCAGTCAAATTCGACTGCTGAAATTCAGATCGAAAAATTCAAGTTAAATATTCACACAGTAACATCCGGGCTACCCAGGCTAGGAGAAGCAATTGAGCCTGCATACAATCGAACCGACGTCTGGCCTATCAGAGGACGGCCTGTGTGTCATGTGACCCAAGATCTCGGTCGGCACGGATATTGAAGATGTAAACCGCTGTTAACATGACAGCCAGGGGAAACGACGGTGCTCCGGTAAGTTTGCTGTTTATGTCCAACCGAACTCAGGGCTCGACACAAGAATGTTAGCTAAATATGTTTGGAGCACATAGCTACGGTTTGTGTGACTCGTGTGTAGGTAGCTAAGTCTGCAGGACGACATGTTATAGCTAGCTAACGTTAGCGCTCAACGGTGAAGTTTCTAAAAACACGTGTTAGCCTGCTCCGAGGTGAATCGTGCCAATAAAATAGCTGTCCATGCAGATTACCTATAATGACCATACCGTAAGATGGTCAATGATCCCACCTAAAACGCTTTTCAGAGTAGGGAAAAAGTTACACCTCGGCATAAATAACTTTAGGGAATCGGTTAGATAAATCATAGTAATTAATAAGTTCAAAGTTGGGCATTTTTGTGTGTGAATTTTAAGTGATTTAGCTACTACTAAGTTTCCACTACACTCTTATCGTAGTTCTAAGATACAAGCCATTGCTTTAAACATGTTGCTGAATATTGAGCCCGGCATTTAGATTATTAAGAGAATATTAGGGTTTGAAATGTAATTACTGTATGTTCATTAATGCAGCTGATTTTTCTTTCTTCAATTTTTTGTTTCCAAGGAACTGCTGCTTGACCACATCTTGGAACGACTCCGCCTCGTTTAGAGCACATTCTTGGGCAATTGCCTCTGGATTTGGACTATTTGGACTTCATTTGCACACAAGAATTTGTGTTTTTAAATGCCATATCCAGTCATGTAACTGTTTCACAGCCTATTTTAGATGCATTGACGGAACTACATAGCCTTGTAAATGTGGAAAAAGACAAAAAGTAAGCAACACATTAAAACTGTGCAATTTGAGCAAGGACCAGTTGGACGACCGAGAATGGCACTCTCTTTGGAGTACATTTCCAGCCTTTTGGACCTTAATCTGTCCATCCCGTGCATAGCTGCGCTTTTGGGGGTGTCTAGACGAACAGTCCATCGACGCATGGCTGAGTCTGATCTCTCAGTCAGGGCGCTGTACAGCCCTCTGACAGATGAAGAATTGGACCAGTGTGTGAGAGACGTAAAATCCAGGCAGCCTCATTCTGGATATCGTATGGTGAAAGGACTTCTTCAAGCTCGAGGACTGCGGGTGCAGTATGAACGGATCAGAGCTTCCATGCACCGTGTTGACACCATCGGAGTCATATCACGAATGACCAACTTAGGTTGCATTGTTCGAAGAACCTACTCCGTCCAAGCCCCCAGTCCTTGATGCACATTGATACAAATCATAAGCTAATCCGGCAAGTTTTTCGAGTCATTTTATTGATAAAGGACAGATGAATTAAATATAAGATTTAGTAATTATATAATCATAGTTTTGTACAGTCCTGTTCATCATATAACATCTTTATTTAATAGTGCTTATTCCATGCTACTGCCTACACATTCTCCAACAAACACGATAACTGTTGTTCACATCGACTTTTGACCTAGTAAATTACTTTTCAATTGCTTATAAAAATGAATTTAGGGGTTTTAGAAATTGCTGTATTTCATATTGCAATTGTTAAAAAAATGTTTTAACTTTTTCATCAGTATAAGCTTAAAATTCTGATGCTTTTTTCAAAAGCGTACCTGTGGAAAAAAGCAAACAACTAAAATTGTCTCTAAGTTATGTAGCTTTTGTTTGTTTACTACAGCTACAACATTGTCATCTTTGGTGGCATAGATGGCTTTTCACGGAAGGTAAGCACAGTTTTTAGTGATAAATACACATATACAGTACACGTTTGTCATTGTTATATACATTTGTGTTTTGTCCAAGTGTTAAAACTGTATTGTACTGCAGATAATGTATCTTGGTGCAGCCTCAACAACCTTGCCACAACATCCCTGGCATTCTTCCGAGAATCTGTGGAGAAGTTTGGTTTCCCTCTTAGGTAAGTATTTTACAGTCATGCTTAAATGGTTGTAAACCCCTTTGAAATAACAAAGTACACTTTCTACATTTTTACAACTTGGATGATGATCATGCTGTATTTCAGGAGCCATTTATACAGGACTTCAGTTATTTTTGCACGACTGTTTAGATATTTTTTGTTAAAGTAGAGATTTACAGAGTCTATATAGATATAGTGGGGTACCCTTTATAACAAAAAAAACATGCCTAATTTTCTGCATTCATTTTTTGTATATATATATATATATATATATATATACACACACACACAGGTAAAAGCCAGTAAATTAGAATATTTTGAAAAACTTGATTTATTTCAGTAATTGCATTCAAAAGGTGTAACTTGTACATTATATTTATTCATTGCACACAGACTGATGCATTCAAATGTTTATTTCATTTAATTTTGATGATTTGAAGTGGCAACAAATGAAAATCCAAAATTCCGTGTGTCACAAAATTAGAATATTACTTAAGGCTAATACAAAAAAGGGAGTTTTTAGAAATGTTGGCCAACTGAAAAGTAAGAAAATGAAAAAAATATGAGCATGTACAATACTCAATACTTGGTTGGAGCTCCTTTTGCCTCAATTACTGCATTAATGCGGCGTGGCATGGAGTCGATGAGTTTCTGGCACTGCTCAGGTGTTATGAGAGCCCAGGTTGCTCTGATAGTGGCCTTCAACTCTTCTGCGTTTTTGGGTCTGGCATTCTGCATCTTCCTTTTCACAGTAAATTAGAATATTTTGAAAAACTTGATTTATTTCAGTAATTGCATTCAAAAGGTGTAACTTTTACATTATATTTATTCATTCTACACAGACTGATGCATTCAAATGTTTATTTCATTTAATTTTGATTTGAAGTGGCAACAAATGTAAATCCAAAATTCCGTGTGTCACAAAATTAGAATATTGTGTAAGGGTTAAATTTTGAAGACATCTGGTGCCACAAAGTAATCAGCTGATTAACTCAAAACACCTGCAAAGGGCTTTAAATGGTCTCTCAGTCCAGTTCTGAAGCCTACACAAACATGGGGAAGACTTCAGATTTGACAGCTGTCCAAAAGGCGACCATCGACACATTGCACAAGGAGGGAAAGACACAAAAGGTTATTGCTGAAGAGGCTGGCTGTTCTCAGAGCTCTGTGTCCAAACACATTAATAGAGAGGCAAAGGGAAGGAAAAACTGTGGTCAGAAAAAGTGTACAAGCGATAGGGATCACCGCGCCCTAGTCAAGATTGTGAAAAAAAAACATTCAAAAAATGTGGGGGAGATTCACAAGGAGTGGACAGCTGCTGGAGTCAGTGCTTCAAGATCCACCACCAAGAGACGCTTGAAAGACATGGGTTTCAACTGCCGCATACCTCGTGTCAAGCCACTGTTGACCAAGAAACAGCGAAAAGCGTCTCACCTGGGCTAAGGAAAAAAAAGAGCTGGACTGCTGCTGAGTGGTCCAAAGTCATGTTTTCTGACGAAAGCAAATTTTGCATTTCCTTTGGAAATCGAGGTCCCAGAGTCTGGAGGAAGACAGGAGAGGCACAGGATCCACGTTGCCTGAAGTCTAGTGTAAAGTTTCCACCATCAGTGATGGTTTGGGGTGCCATGTCATCTGCTGGTGTCGGTCCACTCTGTTTCCTGAGATCCAGGGTCAACGCAGCCGTCTACCAGCAAGTTTTAGAGCACTTCATGCTTCCTGCTGCTGACCTGCTCTATGGAGATGGAGATTTCAGGTTCCAACAGGACTTGGCGCCTGCACACAGCGCAAAATCTACCCGTGCCTGGTTTACGGACCATGGTATTTGTTCTAAATTGGCCAGCCAACTCCCCTGACCTTAGCCCCATAGAAAATCTGTGGGGTATTGTGAAAAGGAAGATGCAGAATGCCAGACCCAAAAACGCAGAAGAGTTGAAGGCCACTATCAGAGCAACCTGGGCTCTCATAACACCTGAGCAGTGCCAGAAACTCATCGACTCCATGCCACGCCGCATTAATGCAGTAATTGAGGCAAAAGGAGCTCCAACCAAGTATTGAGTATTGTACATGCTCATATTTTTCATTTTCTTACTTTTCAGTTGGCCAACATTTCTAAAAACTCCCTTTTTGTATTAGCCTTAAGTAATATTCTAATTTTATGACACACGGAATTTTGGATTTTCATTTGTTGCCACTTCAAATCATCAAAATTAAATGAAATAAACATTTGAATGCATCAGTCTGTGTGCAATGAATAAATATAATGTACAAGTTACACCTTTTGAATGCAATTACTGAAATAAATCAAGTTTTTCAAAATATTCTAATTTACTGGCTTTTACCTGTATATTTATATTTTTAAACTCTTGTAAATGTTGCTCTGTTTTAAGGGTACGGGCTGATCAGGGCGTGGAAAAACGTAGACATTGCACGGCTCATGTTTACAGTCCGTGGCACTGGAAGGGGCAGCTTCATATCCGGCAAGAGTGTTCACAATCAACGGTCAGTCCAAAACTTCAGATATTGCTAGCTGAAAAATACCACTTCACTGCTGCCGTGCAATAACAGTATTATTTGCTACACATACAGTATCAGACACAATATCAAGTTGCAGCAGGACTACTATTTGAGGAGTGTGATGTGAAAGTCCTATCTCCCGTGGAAGCGGCTGCCGCTTAAAGAGTACTGAAAAGCACTTAGCATGCAAATTCAACTTTTTCCTTGCTGCAAAAAAAATTAGTTTTTGGTGGGCAATGGGTCTGGAATTACATCTGTATGTCACATCTGTTTTAATGGAATGCAGTGACATTATACTCCATTAAACCTTGTTTGACTAAAAGTAATGACTAAAAAATATAGAAAGTAGATTTAAAAAAACTGCATTGAAAGAAAGTCCATCTGTGTGCATCTGTTGTGATTGGAAATATTTTCTCAAAAGGAATCTACTGTGATTTTGCATTATCAGTTTAATATACTGTAAATATCTTATATAAAAATGTGCCTTGAGATCCAGCTATTACAGTTCCTTGTACATCAAGTTTAAAGATTTCTATTAAACTTTGCAAATTTCCAGAATCGAAAGGCTTTGGAGAGACCTGTGGGCAGCTGTCACAAACATCTACTATGATGTTCTCCACCACCTTGAAGAAGAGGGCTTCCTCAACATCGCCAATGCTACACACCTCCTCTGTTGCCATTATGTGTTCTTGCCACGACTGCAAGATGCCCTGGACATTTTCCGCAGTGGCTGGGACAATCATCCAATAAGAACAGGAGGCCATATGACCCCTAATCAGCTTTGGGAGCTGGGCCGAATCCATCACCCAATTCAAGGCCCAGGTAACTTGGAGGTATGTTCCAAATGTACAACTTGCAATATTATAAATCCCTAAATATATACTTGCTAACATAAATGTGTTTTAAAAAAGTTAATACTCCCTTGCCAAAGGCTGCCCTTAAGTTAATAAATATTTAGCAAAGTGGTTTACAAAAGAGTCAGAGCAAGTGCCATAAATCAATTAGGATAATTAATACTGCATACAAGTAAGGTTTTCTATTTTTGTTTGATAGGGTATGGATATTCCTCACATTGAGTGGGAAAACAGTGGATTTACTGCTGATGGCTACTCCAGTGTCATTGTCCCAGACCCAGAAAGCCCACTGACTGATGGACAAATGGCAGCTTTAAGAGAGGTTGTTGACCCAAGAGCTGCATCCCATTCCTTTGGCTGTGATACCTATGTTGCTGCTGTTCAATTTTGTGAGCATGTTCTATCTGAACACTGAAAAAGCCAACACAACACTGCTCTGTTTGACACTTTTTCCCTAAAGTGTGCCAGATCAGGGCAAGCTAACTCCCCACATTTATAAGACAGAAATACATTTTAGGCATATCTTGTACTTTTATTGGAATGAAACTTCTGATTTATTTAATGTTTAATTTCTTATACTGCACTGTAACTTTTTTCGTGTTTTATCTGTTTTTATTTTTAACTTTTTGTGTAAAGCACGTTGAATTGCCCTGTTGCTAAAATGTGCTCTACAAATAAAGCTGCCTTGCCTATTGTTCAACCATGAATCTTTCAGGAAGATGGTGTAAAAGATATGAGGAGAAACCACCAAGCTACATGAGTCGGAACACCACTGATTAACAACTTTTATGGTGCACAAAACACTTCATTGAAAAGGACATTAACTTTGAAGTCGCTACATCGCCATAGCTCACAGTGCTACAGAGGTGGGTATTGGGTGAGAATTTTACAACCCCTATACTATGTCCATCAAAAAGAATAATAATGAACTGCATATTAATATGCTTAATTAGTAATGCAATTTTTTAACTATTTAACATTAACATATTGTGTTAGTGAGCACTGCTTTGTACCTACACAAGACCAAATCCTGTGTGGCAAGTGCCAATACAAGCCAGGATATCATTTTTAAATGATGCATAGTCCTTGTAATGTCCTGGGATTCGCAGGGTGTCAAAACAGGTGCAGGCTGTTGGGAAGCTGCCCTTGACCACTTCAATGGATAGGTTATTCCTTGGAAGAATCTCCCACCCAGTCCAGAATTTTAACAGGTCAGTCAATTCATCAGGTGATGCTGTGGATTAAACAATATGGATCAAATGATAGGTTGCTACAAATAAATGATTTTGAAAACAAATCAAAGGTATGAAAAATACTCTAAATAAAGCTGTAAGTGAAGAGTGTGCGGTTATCTACTTCCTGTCCTAAATACAGGTGTGCAAAGGTAGTCAACTGTTTTAAAGTAACTTTCCACTTATAAACTTTGGGTGACTAACTTATTTTTTATAAAATGTTGGCAAGAGTTCTCCTTAAACATACCATTTTCAATGAAGTGGCGAAGATAACCTGATACGCGGCATTTTGTGTCAAGTGAACAATCGTCGTCGTCGTCATCATCATCACGAGGCCAGGTGATGCGCTGCAGGATTATCTACATTGACAACAATAAAACATGACTTGAATAATTTTACTACTTTATCATGGCTTCTATCTATCCACACTCACACAATACTGAATTGTAAAACGTTACCGCAGGGTTACAATCCACTGTTCTCTCCTGTGGAAAAAGCTGGGCCACTGTGTCAGGTCGTTTGGTCAGCAATGTCCACATCGGTGTCTCTTTAAGACCACGTCTGAGTTGCTTAATTTGTCTTATGACACGTCCAATTACCTGTTAATGACAGACAATAAGGGACAGAAGGTGAAACTTTTTTTTTTAGCCCAAACCATGGTCTGAGGATGACTTTTGCCAATATGTGACAATTTCTTTCAAGTTCACACACAGCATGGATCAACATCTTCTCAAAAAGCCATCTTCGGTTGTTTCCAGTAAGGCCAGGGAGATCCCAAGCGTAGGCCAAGTCCTGACACTTTTTTTTGTCCTTGTCTGAGAGTTCAGATTCCTCTTCAAGCTTTAAAACAGAAGTGAAAGGTAAGGCAAGGTCATCTATATAGCACTATTTAAATAGTTTTACACAACATTTAATAACATTAAAAAGCAGTTTAAAATGCAAGACCAGTAAGTAACTAAAGAGAATATAAAAAAAGCTAAAATAGGACAGTCTCCACCCCCTCAGCTGTTTTTCCATAAAATATTAGAGCCCACTGTAAAGAAAATTTGGTTAAGGGGGTGGAGACTGTCTTGCTTGATTGTATATAATGGGGAAGAAATAATGAGGTTAGATAAAAACATACAAGCCTGATTGTTTCCCGGATGTCTAGATCTGGACAGTCCTCTAGTGTTACTGTTGCAGTCTCTGGGCTTCCTCCAAACAGGACATGCACAACAGCAGGGCTGAGCCCTGATAGGCATGGTCCTCCATGAACAAAGGAGTGCCCCACCATTCTCCCTGCCATGACGAACATGTCACTTTCCACGAGAAAGTGAGAGGCTGAGGGCACTAAATGGCCTGGCTGTCCATCAAAGAGACGTGTAAGAGCAGTGTTTGCTGTAACAGAAATAAAACATGTAGACAAAAGAAAATTCCAAACATTACATACTTTGCCAGGGTCCAGCAAACAAACAGATATAAAAAACAGAATTACTGTAAAGAAAAAAACCTTTTAAACAATACTTTAATAACATTTGTTATTGACAAGTCAGCTTACACATAGCTACAGTCTACATACCAAAGTTGATGCAAAACCCAGACTTAAGCTTGTCCATGCAAGTTGAGAGGAAAAAAAGCGACTCACACCCTCTCCAATGGCTGCATCACCTGTGACACAATGGAAAGGTTGATATAGTATAAGAGAGAAGCAATACTTTAAGTAGGCCTTAACTACTTTGACATGAAATCAAAGCTACCTTCAAGTTTGCAATTCAAGGGCCGTGCCCATTCCACATTTGGCTTCTTATAGAAGCAGATGAGCGCAGCGCCTTGTTCAGCAGGGTTCTTTCTAACATCCATGCTGAGAAGTAAGGGATTCTTACTTTCATGATGGCTAAGAATAGAATCCCGAAACAGAGACATGGCCTTGGTAGGGTCTTGTACTGTGAGCCACTCTAATAAGAGATAAAATGAAAATGTTACCAAAAAAATGGCTTAGGATATGGAACTTATGGAAAGAATATTTTAGCAATTACATATTCTAAAATCAGACAATTAAATGTGTGGCAATAAATAGAAACTGCTATTTACCAAATGCAGTACAAGACTAATGTTTTAATGTGATCAGATTAGGTGTAGGTTATCCCATGTGACATGCCACTTTTGACTGCATTGCATTACCACAGTTTACCCTCCCTAACTTTCTTGTCCTGCTGCTAACCCTGAAGAGGACCTACCATCTGCAACTGTTTCACTACTGGACGGTCCAGGGATTGCTGCTTGCTCTTCAACAGTACTATCCAACACCTCATTTCCTGCCCTGGCCACGTTCACAACACAATGTTAAACACTATAATTCTATTTGTAAAACTGCTTTAATGGTTTACATCTGCTGGTGAGTAAAACAAGTACATATGCACAAAAACAAACAGAATTACAGTATATAATGTACCTTTCTCCCATGAAGCAGCATGTACTTCAATGAAGTCAGCAGGAAACATTTTCATGCAGATAGGACAGGGCTCCTGAACAGGTGCTGAGTAAATGGAGTTAGCAAAGATAATCAAAAATTGGACTTCAGCAAGAATTACTTAAATTTAGTCATGGCTTTGTATTTTTAAGAAAACCATTTAACCTTATTGAAAATGATGATTTTCAGCCATCCATATTGAATGCCAAATCTATTGAAAATGTTTTATTTAGTTTTTACAATGTCTCTCACCCTGCTCACTGTTATCCTCCCCATTAACCAGGTTGTCTTCATCATTGTCAACATCAATGATGTTGCAAGACTTCAAGTGTTCCATCAGGAGCTGCAGTGGAATGGCTGCTCCACACTTTTGGCACTTTGCCTTAGGCATGCAACTGAATACTTCATTACTTAGTTGCAAAGGAGTTGTTTTGAGCTCGTCTTGAATTGGAGCGATGTAAAGTGGAGATTTACCCCCCTGGCTTGCAGCCTTTATGATGCTGCCTGTGTAGCCAGTATGATCAGGTGCCACCATGGAAAGCTTTCGGGGAACCCCATCCTCCTATAGAAAACATTAACATGGGGGAAAAAAAAAATAAAAATATTCAGAAAATGCTTTACATATGATATAAACTGTTTACACACACAAAATTGTGCATACCTCCTGCTTTGTAAAGCAACCAGCCTCCAGTTACAGCCTCCAATTGAGGAAAGACAACTTTGAGTTTCTCACATAACTGTAAGCAGAGCATATTTATAAAACATTATTAATAAGCATGTATCCTTACAAAGGATGCTGACTTGTTGAAATTAATGATTGTACTAGAACATCAGTCAGTAAAATCAGAATTAAAACCTGTGCCAAAGGATTATAATTTACCAATACATTAATGCAGACTATGTTTAAGGTATTTAAGAAACTTTCTTCCAAACTATTTTAATAAATGGTTGTCCTGGTTGCCACATCTCTAAAAAAAAAGTAATGGAGTAAGATTAATTAACAAAATTCCTCATAGTTATAGTACAACTATCATAAATATATACATCTATGGAATGTGCTTACCTCATCATGTGTTGTACTCTCATCTAAATGAACAGACCTGCGGCCCAGTCCTGCCTGCAAGTGGACTATTTGGTCTTGTTCTTTTTGGTGTTTTTTTCATATTGTTTTGGCAAAAGGTGGAAAGCAACTTCCAGTGGTTTGGGCCTTTTAGCAGGAACAAGATTCACTGCAGGAAAACGCCTCTTCCCTTTTCCCTTAGTGAACATACCTGGAAAAGACCTGTAGGAAATAACAAAATAATAAAACTTGATTACTATCAAACTGAGTTTTTATAAGATTCAATTAATCCACAGAATATAATGTTGAACCTTGTCATTTCTATCTGAAGAGAAGGCATTGGTGGCTGATTGCCTGACATCTCATTTTGGCCTATTTGCCTCCGTTCCCTGCAGTATTGTAACCAAAGATAATCATTAATCAAAGTCTGTAATTGTTAGGTTTAAAAATATCCATGTGAACAGATTAAAAAAAAAAATATTTAACCTTATATCCTGACTGCTGCAAGGTACATCACAACTGGCTGCACTTCCTCCCCTTTCAGATTGGGTCAATAAGGACATTAAGTTCCTGGCTGATTGTAAAAGCTCAGCATGATTACCCTGTCAACAGAAATATACATAAAATACAAAACAACATCACAGAGAGGAAAAAAAGTTTTAAAAAAAGCAATGTCCATACATCTAATGTTTAAAGCTAATGTAATCTGCATAGACGGCTGTTGAAATCACAAATATCCCGCTGTAACGTTAGATTACATGTGTTGATCCTTCTAACCTTATCATCTACATTGATGGCTCCCTGTCTGTCTGTGAGCTTCTACCATTGAAGTCTATTTTTGCAATTTTCTAAAATTTTATTTTGTTAAAAAGTTGGGCGGCCACTGTTGAGTACCAGAGATGGCAAAAGTACTGACTTCCGTACTCAAGTAAAAAGTAAAGCTACTTATGTTAAAAAATACTAAAAGTAGAAGTACTGATTAAACTTCTTTACTCAAGTAAAAGTAACCTTGTGAATGACAACTATTTTATAGAGTGCAAGCTGAGGAACTTCAGTGGACATGGAACAAGCCTCTTTAAATGCTATTGGCTACATTTTAAATGGATGTCTGCCAACAGGCCTAAAACATCCCATAATATGATTATTGAGACAGAGACTGGGACTCCAGGTTAAAAAAGATTTTGACTGAGAAGCAAGATATATTATATTATTAGATATTCAGTTGTGATTCTGGGAAAATTCACAGATCCTGTTTCTTTTTTTTATCTTCCCCTTAACATTTAAAGGAATCTACATGTATGTGTGTGGGCTTAAAGCTGGCTTCTGGAAAGAAAATAAAGGATAAAATATGAATGACTAAACTGACATTAATTAAGAAGTTCCCTATATTTTAGAATTATGCAGCACATTGGCCAGGAGTCATTCTTGATGCATAGTCTACTATCTCAAACATCTCTCTCAGATCAGGCCGAGGATGATTAGGAATCTAACGAATCAACAGCCAGGTGTAACCTAGGTAACAGGTGTAACCTAGGTAACAGGTGAAGAACACAAACAACTAAACTAGCTAACTTACTTTAAATGTACCAGAACTACAGACCAATACAACAGGCTTAAATGAACTGACAACATAAGTTGTACAACTTACAGTTCTCAAGGACACAAACAAACACAAACACACACAAAATCTTAACGGATTATCCTCCGGACAGCTAGTCGCTTTTATTCCGGAGCCCCCCTGCGGTCAGCTGAGAAAAAATAAAATAAACCGTGCGCACGGATTCATAATCTTGATGACCGTGAGCAAAGTAGGAAAAGATATTCACAGATTGAAACTTCTGGGATCAATTACTCTATAGGGAAATTATATTATATTATATTTCCAAATGACGCATCCTATCGTAGTGAGGTTAACAACGAGCTACAAACCCATTTTCATCAAAACGAGCCGTCCTCCACCCTGGAGAAATAAGACTGGTCTCTAGCAGCAGCCGGCGGTGCTTAGAGGTATATAAACTACAACACGACACAAAAATATCTGTTAATTTAATGATTAAATAAGGTAGTGTCTCCAAACTTATGTTTTAACAGTAAGTGCTGTAGTACAACAAGGAGGAGACAGTTATAGTTAAGGTAAGAATATACTGTATAGAATATATTTTCCTATTTAGCTCACGTTTATAAATCCTTGAGCAGGGATTGTTATGAATCCTTATCTCAGCTGACCCCAGCGGGGCTCCGTACTTTTATTTTCTCTCACTTTCTCTCTGTGTGGTGCGCGCCCGCTCGCGGTGTAAGGCGCGTGTCCGCATATTCTCTGACATGACGACCTTTCGTACAATACTAAAGTAACAAGTCCATTTTGTAAAATGTAAGGAGTAGAAAGTACCAATATTCGTGTTAAAATGTAAGGAGTCGACACAAAAATAAATAGTAAAGTAAAAATATCTGAAAAATCTACTTGAGTACAGTAACAAAGTATTAGTACTTCGTTACTTCCCATCTCTGTTGAGCGCTAACGTTAGCTAGCTATAACATGTCGTCCTGCAGACTTAGCTACCTACACACGAGTCACACAAACCGTAGCTATGTGCTCCAAACATATTTAGCTAACATTCTTGTGTCGAGCCCTGAGTTCGGTTGGACATAAACAGCAAACTTACCGGAGCACCGTCGTTTCCCCTGGCTGTCATGTTAACAGCGGTTTACATCTTCAATATCCGTGCCGACCGAGATCTTGGGTCACATGACACACAGGCCGTCCTCTGATAGGCCAGACGTCGGTTCGATTGTATGCAGGCTCAATTGCTTCTCCTAGCCTGGGTAGCCCGGATGTTACTGTGTGAATATTTAACTTGAATTTTTCGATCTGAATTTCAGCAGTCGAATTTGACTGATGTTGAATTTTTTCAGTCTGAATTTCAGCAATCGAATTTGACCAACTTGAATCTAGTTTTTCTGAAATTTTGCAAGTTGTATTTTTTTATCTGAATTTATGACCATTGAAAAATAAGTATTGAAATTCAGGTTTTTAAAATGGAGACCAAGAAATTTCAAATTTAAATTTCAAAGAGGTGAATTCAGAACAAATAAATTCAGATATATGGTTCCTGAAGTAAAATAATTTCAAAGTGGTGAATTCAGAACAAATTAATTCAGATACATCATTTTCAAAATAAAATATTTCAATATTAAGTATTCAGTGGCTGTTAAAATTCAAAGACTTATGTCTCTTATTTGCTTCCATAGTGTTCTAAATGAAGATAAAATGAGGAACAAAAGTGGCCCTCCTGACCTAGGTCATTCTGACTTGTCAATTTAGTCACATTTCGCACTGTAGGTGAAAGAAATTGTACTAGAAATTGTACCTTGCACTAATTAAACTAATTACAATCAAAAGAGAAATTAGCAATGTGAAAGTAGAAAGTGAGATCATACCTGTGTGTTCATAAACTGTAATTGTACCAACCTACACATGGATTACTGTATGTGCCACACAACGGAATAGCATCAATAACACAATGCAAGACACAAAAATACTGGAACTTTTTTAAGCAGATCCACCACCCACGTACAGTAGCTCCATGTAAAGCTGGATATCATGCCTCCTTGGTGGCTAATAATGATGAAGCTGCGGTGTCAGGAAAGACTGGCACTATTGAGAAACCTAAGATTCTAATAATACCATGTTGCAAGCTACTCTCACCGTTAGAGAAACAGTAAAAATTATGAAAGATGTACTGTAGGCCTACCCAAACTACTTTACTTTCTTGACATTTGTTAAAGAAAAATGGGGATGTATGTTGTGTGAGTTTTTTCCACAGCAGAGATTAAACAATTTTCAGATGTACACTTTATTGTAAAAGTAATAATAATAATGCTTGATTTAAAGGCGCCTTTCTCAGCACTCAAGGATGCTATACAGGGTATACATACATAAAACAGCAAAAAATACTATAGAACAATAACAACAGAAAAAGGCAGAGCAATAGACATTACAAGTCAGTCATTTGGTAAATTTCTATGCTGAGAAAAAAAATCTGGATAATTCACGTACTTGACCATAGCCAGGGTTGTCAAGTAACTTGAAATATGTTTTTACGTACTTATTACAAATTGAAGGTATTCTAAGCGATGTTGGGTGACGTTACTTCTTATTGACGAGAGTAGCTTGTCCCTCCCTCCTCCTCATCCCGTCCCGTCCCCCTCCCGTCCGTGCTTCCGTGCACTGACTGTTTTTTACAGTGTGTTCTGGGGACAGGCAGCTAGCACATAGTGAGGAGGTAAGGAGCTGAGCTGTCAGACACTTCTCGATCTGACAGAAGTCTTTCCTGTTTATATTGTGCTTTTGTGAGTTAAAAGACATGGTTGGGGTCGAGTTCATGGCCTCATGAGTGGATGAAGAGCAGCTGTAGCATGAGGAAGAGGAGCCCAGATTTAATATGCTGATGGATTATAGCGACCATGATACCTGGGAACTAACGCAGTGAAGCAGGGAAGAAGAGATTGGACTTTTCAAGCTTTCTGCTACAGTGGACTTCTAAGCTGGCTAACAGAGAGCAGCTCATCACTGAATACAGAATACACAAAGACTCACCCCTATCTGTGATGCTTTTGATTTATCCTCTTTTCCCAGTCCCAGTACATTTGTGAGATTCAGTTAATGATGTCTTCCTCAATTTATCGGGGAAGATATATTGCTGTAGCTTTCAAGATTTAAAAAATGTAGAGTTTCCATCTCTGGTTCTTGACTCTGGTCTGCAGAGACCGACTTTGTATTTCTCAAAATTAGATCTAGTGAGCGAGTGATTCACCAAATCCCAGTGGGTAGCATTTCACTGGATGTGGGTTTCTAAGCCAAAGCCAACTCTGTCTGCTTTAAAAAGAACTCTGGAGCATTTTGTTCCTGGTGAAAAGCAATCCGACTTCCAACGGTCCCAACTATTTGTACTCCGCCACTCTGAGAAATGGCTCCAGATGAACAGCTGGTCAGTCTTCCTAAAATTTAGTTGACGTAATAATAATTTCAGAATGATCAGTACAACGATCTTCACATCACGTCGTCACTGAATCTTGTTTCCCCTGTAGGAAACTCAATTTGGCAAACAAATCAAATTTAATTGCGTTATTGGTTTTCCACATTGTAATCATTCCTATCTGGCTGAACCCTTATCATTTTTCCTAACAGACATCAGTCCTTTATCTACATCACTCACGCACACTCCAACGCATACACATGTTTTTCTGTATGTGAGTGAGCGAGCAAAATCAAAATGTGTGATTTCTTTGGTATTCTGTGCCGGCGCGGGAGAAAGGCCGTGGTCAATGTACCGAAACGGTTTGCACTCTGCAGCAAGCAGACCACAGGCCCTCCTTAACCTGCTCTATCACCACACACTGGAATGAGATCAATTGGATGAGAGGTGTCAGAGCGTATCGGCTGTCAGAGTATCATGTGCTGAGAGCTTGAATGGCTCTGAGGTAATCTGCTCCAAGTAGGCAGGACTGGAGTATTATTTTTTAAGTCACTGTGTTTAACATTGTCACATGTAACTACATGCTAACAGCAGTAAAATATGTCGTTTTAGCTGCCAGTGTCAAATTTTCCACAATTCCGGGTCACATTACTCCTGAAACATCTTCTGTTTATGTATTATTAGGTTTAAAAGCCTTTATCTGTGATTTTTGATGCTAGAAAGTGCTGATTGGTTCCACTATAATCTAATGTTAGCATACTGCTGACAATTAAACAGCTACATGCTAACGCGACATAGATGTAATCTTGGCCAATGTTGGTCATTTCTCCCCAAATTCCAGTCACTTTACTGCTTGGACATGTCCGATTGTGTAATAATTGGTTACAAAGCTTTTATTGGTGAATTCTCATGGTACAAACTCCAGCTGTATAGCTACTACGAATGAAACACGGAGTGGAGGCGTTTTTATGGAGCCCAAGTAACTTCTAGGCAAGTCCTGCCTAAAGCAGCCCGATTGGTTGGGATTTGGCATTGACCTTGAGTGCTTAAGGTTAGGATAGCCGATTGGTCAGGGGATAGGACCTGAAAAAAAAAATCGGGTTAAGTTACCTTGCATAAGTATGGCTGCTTAGCCAATAGTAGTGTGTGAATGCTGAAGGGCGGGTCTTGCCTTGAAGTTGCGTTGGTTCCATAATAACAGGGAGTGGAGGTTCCGGAGTTTCCAGGAAGTAAGACTGGGCTTTTTCTGCAGGAGGGTTTAAAGAGACAGGCACTCCTACAGAGCATGTCCTACAGAGGGTGAATACTGGTTACGTAACATGAAAGCCTGATTTGTGCAGTCTCCTCTAAACAGTTGTTCTAGAGATGTGTCTGTTAACTTGCGATTTCTGAGGCTGGTGACTCGGATGAACTTATTCTCAGCAGCAGAGGTGACTCTTGGTCTTCCTTTCCTGGGGAGGTCCTTATGTGAGCCAGTTTCGTTGTAGCGCTTGATGGTTTTTGCGACTGCACTTGGGGACACATTCAAAGTTTTCACAATTTTCCGGACCGTCTGACCTTCATTTCTTAAAGTAATGATGGCCACTCGTTTCTCTTTACTTAGCTGATTGGTTCTTGCCATAATATGAATTCTACCAGTTGTCCAATAGGGCTGTCGTCTGTGTATCAACCTGACTTCTGATGGACAACTGATGGTCACAACCCCATTAATAAGGCAAGAAATTCCACTAATTAACCCTGACAAGGCACACCTGTGAAGTGAAAACCATTTCAGGTGACTACCCCATGAAGCTTATTGAGAGAACACCAAGGGTTTGCAGCACTATCAAAAAAGCAAAGGGTGGCTACTGAAGAAACTAGAATATAAGACATGTTTTCAGTTATTTCACAATTTTGTTAAGTACATAATTCCACATGTGTTCATTCATAGTTTTGATGCCTTCAGTGATAATCTACAATGTAAATAGTCATGAAAATAAAGGAAACGCATTGAATGAGAAGGTGTGTCCAAATTTTTGGCCTGTAATATATAAATATACACTAACCAATAGGATTATTGGGAACACCATACTAATACTGTGTTTGACCCCCTTTCGCCTTCAGAACTGCCTTAATTCTACGTGGCATTGATTCAACAAGTTACTGAAAGCATTCTTTAGAAATGTCGGCCCATATTGAGAGGATAGCATCTTGCAGTTGATGGAGATTTGTGGGATGCACATCCAGGGCACGAAGCTCCCGTTCCACCACATCCCAAAGATGCTCTATTGGGTTGAGATCTGGTGACTGTGGGGGCCATTTTAGTCCAGTGAACTCATTGTCATGTTCACAAACCAATTTGAAATGATTCGAGCTTTGTGACATGGTGCATTATCCTGCTGGAAGTAGCCATCAGAGGATGGGTACATGGTGGCCATAAAGGGATGGACATGGTCAGGAACAATGCTCAGGTAGGCCGGGGCATTTAAACCATGCCCAATTGGCACTAGGGGGCCTAAAGTGTGCCAAGAAAACATCCCCCAGACCATTACTGTCACAGTACGGTGTGGTGAGGACCCAAACGCAGAGAGGAGGCAGGCAGGCAGGAGTGGGTAAACAAGGGTTTTATTGTCCAAGACCAACACAGGGGGCAAAAACCAAGAAGCAAAGTCAAAACGAATACCACAGGAATGCTGGGAGCCAGGGAACAAACAAAAGGCCAGAGCACCAAGGCTGGAAACGTCACTGAAGGTCCACGGAGGAAAACTGACATCCGGGGAAGCTCAGTCCACAGGGAAAAGGTAGGGAACACCAAGCACAGCAAAGAGGCAAGGGCAAAACACACAGAACGTCAGCAAAAACTGGAAAACAGGAAGACAGGAAAACTTACAGGACAACGGCAGGCTGGCACAAGAATCTGACAAGAGACAAAGGAAACACATGGGTTAAATACAAGAGGTAACTGGGAACAGGTGAGACGTCAGGTGAATCACATTAGGGCGGGACAGGACAATCAGACAGACAAAAAGCTAGATAAGACAAGACAAGACAAGACAGGAAGCTAAACTACGAAAATAAACAGGAAGGAGAACAAACAGACACAGGGGAACACAAGACAGGACCAGCAACATAAGACCAGGGAGAAACAAGGACAAAAAACACAAAGAGGCTGTCAGGTTCAGGACACTTTATCTTACTAAATAACCATGGTCAAGCAAAGAAACGAGACGCAGACGGCTAATGTGCAGTTTAAAGACTTTTGCAAAAGGGAGAGTTCCGCAAGAGCAACCTGCCTGCCAGCATTGCTTCCACGGAACTCTGGCACTAAACTAAAAAAGCATAGCCTCTTTATTGAAGAGTGTTGAAGACACACACACACATACAAAGATTTACAGTTGTTGAGTCTAAAGCATCTGGTATTTTGGTTTATGCCTACACAGAAAAAGGAGGGCAGGGGAGCAGGTCGCAGGGGCAACCTGCCCTCTGCCTGACCTCGAAACTAAGACACACTATCTAAAGGATTTACAACAGAGTAGACTTTTATGGCGGTGCTAACAGCTTTAAGGAAAACATAGTTGGTTAAATGTGCATATAAGATTATAAAATATAAAGCATATATGAATATACGTTAAGCAAGATATGGATATATGATAAGCATGAAAGTAATGATTATTATATGAATATGAATGTATGAATTTAAGCATGCAAGGTATAATATTCTAAGACACTACTACAGAGAATTTATCTAATAAGGGACTTATAAAAACGAATTTCTCTGTCAGAGGCCAAAGAAGAAGGGGGAAAAGAACCCAAACAAAACCCCAAACCATAACAGAACCCCCCAAACCCCCCCTCAGACAGATTCCAGATATCAAAACCAAAAAAAAAAAAAAAAAGAGAACAGAAACAACCCAGAGAGGGCGGAAAACATCGGGTAAGGGGGGACCGAGGGACAGGGAAACCCAGGGACCAAAGGGTGCTAAGAGAGCAGAGGCAAACAGGGGCATAAACAAAGGGAACCAGAGCAGGAAACCAGGGAAGAGACAAGAAAAGGAACGAGGACGAGAACAAGGGAGGAATCAAGAGAGGGGCCGGAAAGGAGGGAGCGCAAGAGGGACTAGGAAGGAGGAGACGGGAGAAGAGGGAACAAAGGGGCGACCAGAGAGAGACTGAAGAGGAAGGAACGAGGGAGCGAGAGAGGGACTGAGAAGGAGGGAGCGAGAGAGGGACCGGAAGGAAAAGACGAAAGGAGACTAGATGAGGAGAGGAGATGAAGCAGGAGACAGGATGAGAGGGGCAACGTGATGAAACGAAGGGGAAGAGGTGATG
This sequence comes from Etheostoma perlongum, assembly GCA_026937815.1. NCBI lineage: Eukaryota > Metazoa > Chordata > Actinopteri > Perciformes > Percidae > Etheostoma > Etheostoma perlongum. Next base: position 23,343,359 of record CM049391.1, on the reverse strand, counting down.
AGACAAAGGGAGACAAAACAAAAGAGAGGGACGCAGGAGAGCCAAGAGAGAGGGGTGAGACAAAACGGGACAAGAGACCAGACGAAGAAAGAGCGCTAACGGGGAGCACAGGGAAGGAGGGCACGAAGAAGTCCAGACAAAGGGGTCGAAGGCTGGTGGCGAGCAAGGGACCAGGGGAGAGAAAGCCGAGGAGGAAGAAAGGGTAGGGACACAGGGAGAGAGCGGGGCAGACAGGAGACGAGAAAAGAGACACAGGACGTCAGAGACACAAAGACCCACATAGAAAGAGAGAGAGCGACAGAGAGAGAGACAGACAGACGGAACGGAAAAGACAGAGGGGAAAAGAAGTAGAGAGCAAGACTGACAGGGAGAGAGGGAGGTATACGCACAACAACCGAATAGGGGACGAGACAGATGACAGACAGAAAACCCCAAACCATAACACATTACACCACCACCACCAGCCTGCACAGTGGTAAGAAGGCATGATGGATCCATGTTCTCATTCTGTTTACGTCAAATTCTGACTCTACCATCTGAATGTATCAACAGATATCGAGACTCACCAGACCAGGCAACATTTTTCCAGTCTTCAACTGTCCAATTTTGGTCTCTTTTTTTCCTATTTGTAGTGGAGATGAGTGGTACGGTCTTCTGCTGTTGTAGCCCATCCGCCTCAAGGTTGTGTGTGTTGTGGCTTCACAAATGCTTTGCTGCATATCTCGGTTGTAATGAGTGGTTATTTCAGTCAAAGTTGCTCTTCTATCAGTTTGAATTAGTCGGCCCATTCTCTTCTGACCTCTAGCATCAACACGGCATTTTCGCCCACAGGACTGCCGCATACTGGATGTTTTTCCCTTTTCACACCATTCTTTGTAAACCCTAGAAATGGTTGTGTGTGTAAATCCCAGTAACTGAGCAGATTGTGAAATACTCAGATCGGCCCGTCTGGCACCAACAACCATGCCATGCTCAAAATTGCTTAAATCCTCTTTCTTTCCCATTCTGACATTCAGTTTGGAGTTCAGGAGATTGTCTTGACCAGGACCACACACCTAAATGCATTGAAGCAACTGCCATGTGACTGGTTGATTAGATAATTGCATTAATGAGAAATTGAACAAGTGTTCCTAATAATCCTTTAGGTGAGTGTATATACACACACATACTAAAGTGCACACATACACACTCCTAACAGCTTTTTGGTAGGCCAGTGAAAAGTGCATCACACAGACAAATCTAATTTATATCTTTTCACATTTTAGCACGGTGTCACTCCTTAATGAGACTGAGAAACAGCAGATTTAGGATATTGCTGTCCCAGGCTATGAGTGACAGTATTTGCTTTCCAGCATTTTTAGCATTTAGCATTTTTATCTGAGTTGTCAGTTTGCAAAAAATAATAAAGATAAAGGAACTAATTAGAAGGATACGTGTCAGTAAGCTGCCTCTTCCCTCTGTCTATTTTGTTGTTGTTGTTCTAGGAGCTACATACTGCAGCTGTACTATGCCCTTCATCTGTTGACTTTACTGCAGGGAGTGAAGGGCCAAAAAGAAGGACAGAGGCAACATGGAGCACAGCCATGCAGGAAAGAGATGACAGGAAGGAGGTGAGAGATAGAATCAGAAAAGACACAGGGCCAAACCCTAACACACACACACACACACACACACACACATATACATACATACATACACACACACTCCAAGCTTGGATAGATAGCTGAACTTGGACATCATTCTTATGCTTCATCAAAGTTTTCTAGCACATTGTTTTGGTTTTAATGAAAGAAAAGACTTCAAAGATGAGAACTTTCTAGTTGGTTTGGAAAATGCATGTCTGTTTTACTTCCCCATGTCCATTAAAGAGCATCCCACAGACGCTTCCCTGAGATTTTGTATGGGAAGCATCCGGACTGTCCCATCCACTGTGTGGGAGACGGTCTCGGATTTACAGCTTACAGCTCTCAGTAGTCATTACCAACTATTACGACTATCACTCATCTTGGGGAGGGATACCACCGTGGTGGTGAGATATTCTGAATTCTTCACGGGGCACAGCTGGACAGCAGATAAAGACACCAGGGAAGGGAAATACAGGGAGACAATCTAAAGGTAAACATAACTTGCCTTAGTTGGGTGTTTGAGGAAGAAGAAGAGACAGCACACCATTCTTCCAAATGATATTTCCTCCTTTTGTGTTGTAATGTAATGGTAACACATCAGTCCACAATCTGTCGTAAGTGGGTGGAGATCTGGTGATTGTAAAAGCCATAGTGTATGACTCAAATCATTTTCAAACTCATCTTCAAACCATTCAGAGAGCACCTCGTGCCCTGTATAGAAAAGTTGGCCATTGGTTTGATTATTACTGCCCTCCCTTCAATGGGACGTCTGTCTGTATATACCGTCTGTATGTATTCTGAGATGTGTTGTTAGCTGTTATCAGTGGGCTCTGCTTTTCTGTTGGCATTTGCCATTTCTTTTTTTTTACTGCTTTTATTTTCGATTCATTTTTGTTGCAATAAATAGGATCAGAAAACATGTGACTCTGATGCCCCATGTAGTAGGAAAATTAGTTAAAAAGATTAGTTTGATGTCCTGCTACTTTTCTCATGTGACTTTGTGTAGCCTTTGGAATCAATTTTTTTTGTTTTTTTGGGGGGGGGCATTTTTAGGCCTTTATTGACAGGACAGATGAATACATAAAAGGGGAGAGAGAGGAGGGAACGACATGTAGCAAAGGGCCGCAGGGCAAATTCGAACCCGGGCCCACTTCGTCAAGGGGTCCTGGGAGCCCGATTTTTTAAATGTTCATTCATCAGAATAATTTATATGTCATAAATTATTCTGATGAATGAATATTGATTTTTTTTAAACTTTTTTTTAAATTGACCATTATAAATGCCGATACCAATACATTGGGAAATGCTTGATATCATCCGATAATATCTGTCTGCCGTATATCGGTCGGGCTCTACTTCGAGCATACCACAGCTGCAATCCTCCACCATGGAAAAAGCTGCAAACCTTCCACAACCACTTTCCAAGAATGCAGGAGCTGAATATTTGATAATATAGATTTTAGGTGTAGTAGTCAACACACTCAAATCAGTGATTCTATGCATGGGCATTAAAGTATTAGATGTACCATCCATGCCTTTATTAATTGGATTGTGGGAACATTTCAGACAGAAGCTGAGAAAATTCCATTTTGGTCACAGACATTCCATTTTCAAGCAGAACATTGATTTTATATCCATATTGGTGTTGTTTTATTCAATTCCGTTGGAAACTTTAATTCTATATACATTAATATATACATGAATACTATTGTAATATTCCCCAAAATGTTAGTACACCTCAAACATATTACATTTTGAGATATTGCTCTGCATGTTGGGAGTTGGCAGACATCTTACATTCAGATTAGAGTGCGGATCGGGCGGATTTTTCTGTCGAGCCCGGCCCGCGTCCGACAGAGCAGTAACCGAACCCGACCCGAGCCCGACAGGCATTAAGATATTTCTGTCGAGCCCGACCCGAGCCCGACACAGTTAAAATCGCATTTGATTCTCATACTAATGACACATACGTTTGTTTGTGCGGAAAGCCCGCTTTTATTAAGCAATTGTAGGAAGGCATTGAAATGTCAACAGACAGCGCATCAATGCACAGCTGACTTTCCTTCGTTTTCAATAGTTTTAAAATCTCCTGCGGCCAACTTCTTTTTAACATCTTCCATCGCTGCGCTGCCACATACGCCGTCTTTCGTTGTCACAGCACACAGGAAGACGGATGTTAGGGTAATATTTGACATTTATTTTAAGCTGTTTTAAATTCAAAATGTTCAATGCCTTATCGCTGATGTGACCGAGCCCGACCGAACCCGAGCATCCTTTCTAAAAATCTGTCGAACCCGGCCCGACCCGTCGGGTACCGTCGGGTCCCGTCGGGTCCCGTCGGGCTCGGGTCGGGTATCCATCCTCTAATTCAGATATCAATTCAATCTTCTTTATTTTAACAATGCAAACCACAACCTTTGCAGTAGTACGGTGACTGGGGGCCCTTCATCTTTGCTGACAGCTTCTATTCAATTTAATATTATTTATAGTATCAAGTCATAACAAGTATCTCAAGACACAGAGTCTGTAATATTTACATATAGATAGGTCTAGACCACACAATTCTAGTAATTCCATCAAGAGCTCAGGCTCTTGGTATGTGGTGTCTGTCTTCTTCGTTCAAGTCCACCTGTCTTACGTTACCTCTGGCACGTGTGGCACAATGTGGATGTGGAATCAGCGTCTCCCTCACCTGTGTGATCTTGGCCGACCTATTTGAATTATCGGAATCTGAATCCTTTAAAGTGCCCATATTATGAAAATTGGATTTGAGGCGTTAATACCCACTTGTGTTTTGTGCAGAGACACTGCAACACAGAGACAAGATGCAATGGACAGAGCGGGAATAATTATGAACAGTGTTCTCTTTAACTTCATTGCCAAAACTGATAAACAATAACAGTAGTGATAATGTTTATTATTTATAAGACTCTAATAAAGAACAAAATAGTAAGTAAGTGAAGTGCAAATTTCTTTGGAAGTGAAAATAAGGTTGTTTTTTTAAGTGAGACCCGGTTACTGAATGTCCTCTGCCTTCAGTCTCCGGGTGAGCTGTTAAACATCTGCACGGCTTTCTACGTCACTAGAGACGAGGTGGCTAACCGTAGCATGTTAGCTTGTTCTCAATGGCAAAACCTTGCTACAACACACATAGTTCACCATAATCTCCAAAAGAACTACTTCCTGTCCCTGTTCTGCAGGTATTCAACACGTGGCCCTCGTCTAGAAGAAGTCAACCCAGCTAATCCTGCCGTGGACTGACCAAAGTTGGGATCTTGCTGAGCATGTACGACCCCCAACAAAGATAGTATAGAAGTGAGATGTCTCACTCTGGAGCTAAAACAGAGACCCAAACACACATGGTGAAAAGAGGATCTCCAACAATGTGCAGTACAACAAAAATATGGTGTTTTTTGAAAATGAAACCATGTAAAGCTATTCTGGTCCAACCTCTAAATACAGTTATGAACCTGGAAATGAGCAGAATGTGGGCGCTTTAACAACTCAACATTTAGCTTCCGAAAAAAATCAATGAAGATAGCTTCTGTTGTACACAGTAAATGTGCACAGCGTCTCTATTAATGGGGAGGCACAGCAGCCGCTCTTCTCTCTGCCCTGTTCACATTTCAGAGAATATAATTAAAGTATTCTTCGTCAATGATTAGCCACGGGGCTGTGTGTGTGTGTGTGTGTGTGTGTGTGTCACACGTTTCTTTGTCTGTGCATGGTGTATTTGGCCTTCTCCATGACTCTTCTGCAAATCTGAGCTCCTGTATGAGAGCTGCAGTGATGATTGTGTAAAGCCGGCCTGTTGGCTGGCTTTTGAAATGCCTGCGGTAGGCTAATCAGAGTTTTACGATGGTGTTGTATCTGTCGTGTAAGTGTAAAAAAAACATGACTCAGTCCGTGTCTTTCTCGCACGCTTGCGGGTTCTTGTGCATACTGTGCATCCTTTACATTAAAAACAGCATACATATTTAAACAAAGCATGACATGAAATAGGAATACAAATAGGAAGACAATCAACAAAAAACAGAAACATACAAGTACGACCATTCGCACACGCACACACACACACACACACACACACACACACACACACACACACACACAGTATTTAACCCTTGTGTTGTCTTCCCTTGAAATTATTCTTTTTGTGAGTCAAAATTTAAAATGGAAAGGTTGAGGCCGTCTTTTTTTACCCTTTTGTGGCTTTCCCTCAATGATTTTGTCACTTTTTCAATGTGTGAGCCTTTTTTCATGGGTTTTTCCCCAAATTTTTAAAGGTTTTTTTCACATATTAGTCATTTTTATTGACATTTTTCTCTTTTATTTTACACTTTTAGAAAAGTTCTTTTGCCAATTGTTTTTTTCTCCAAATGCTTTAAAATTGACAAAAAACACAAATTCAATGAAAGTAGTTAACTGATTATTTATTTAACTTTGGAAAATTAGTTTGAAAGAAACCCAAATTTCTGATATAGAAACTTTTTGGAAAGGGGTCAAATTTGACCCTAAGACAACAGGAGGGTGAAACAAATGTCTTCTTTTTTTAGGGTTAGGGTTAATTTTTTTGGGGCATTTCTAAGCCTTTAATGACAGGACAGCTGAAGAAATGAAAGGGAAAGAGGGGGAATGACATGCAGCAAAGGGCTGCAGGTCGGAGTCGAACCCTGGCCCACTGCGGGAGGAGTAAAGTGATATACATGGGCGCCAGCTCTACCAACTGAGCTATCCGGGCGCCCTATTTAAACAAATAAAAAAGTTTGCTTGTGTTTGGCGAAATATGGTTTAAAGCTGACAAATTACAGACATGGAAGGTTCGCACAAGCTTAAGATCACATATGACCTACGTAATTATTACAAATTACTAGAAGTCCCCAGGAATACTAGCCCGTATGAAGAGGACTTGTTACAGATGCAAAAAGAAACTCCCTGACAGTTAAAAAAGTTGATTCTTCTCAACTCTGTTGTGCAGTAGTATAATTCTGAATGATGCAATGTGTACAGTAAGATGGTTCCAAGTGTTTTCTTCGAAGTGAATACCCATCAACTTAATAGAGCCCTTTAACTAAGCCCCAGGACTTTGAGGACGTGCCTGTAAGCATGCGATGTCCCTCGGGCCTCATTTGGTTGTTGATATGAGCTTTTCCTCAACAGGAGATACACCCTGCCTGTGACCAGGACACACTGATGACTTTAAAATGCTAATAATTGCATTCCTTCTTCACCAGAAAACAGAAACATGTGAAAGAAAGATTCTGCTTGTGTGAATTAGAGAATGCATACCTCAGAGTCAGCGAATTAGGGATGTTACCATGCATCGCAAAAGAAAACCAACATAAAAATGTACAGATTACAACCGGTTGAGTTAAAAAAATCCATATTTTTAAACGGCCTAGGGCATAATCTGCCTCTTGATTTCACTCGGTTGACTTTAGACATCAATACTTGTTCTTAGTTTATTCTGGTTCAAACCACATTGCGGTAGAATCCTTCTATGTTTGTCTGTTTTTGTTATTATTATCATTATTATTATTATTATTATTTTCATTATTTGTTGTCTGCCGCGCCGGCTCAAATTCCTGTAAGTTGGAATGAGCTAGAAACATGAAACTTGAGGGAACAACTGGAAATGGTGTGCATGTGCTTCTATAGAAATATAAACCCAATCGGCCACATGGTGGCGCTGTAATTAAGGCTTCAAAATGCAAACTTTGAAAGGCCACGCCCCCCCCCACCGTAAGTCCAAAATTGAATAACTTGAAATTCCTCACACAGGTGCGATTTTCCCCCAATTTTCAGTGAGTCATCAATGGACCAGGCTTATTACAAATTGTATACAGAATGTCCTTATCGCAATTATTTTTCAAGTTATCGACCAATGAACTTTGAAAGGGGTGTGGCTCTGGACATAAATGAACACAAATCAGCAACTGTAAGGCCAATCATCACAAAACTCACAAGGTATGTTCAGATAAGTGCCCCAGATATACACAGACAGTATATATACATACAGCACTAGGGGGCGTTACAAGCGCAAGATAGGTGAGTGGCATTACACCTGTGGAGCCTGAGAGTGAAGCAGAACCTGTCCACAGCAGTGAAGCTGAATAAATATATATAAATAATGAGATAAGTAGAAGAGACTTTACTATCCATCTTAACAAACAAACACAAAAATAGACCAATGTGCTGTCAGGCAGGCAGCAATGAGACAAACGGGTGCAGCTGTAGGCAGCGTAATCGGAGTGGAGCGAGTCACCTGGCACGCCTTGGGGTTGGCTTCTCATTTCAAGAGTAGATGTTTATCTGCCACTCTGCCGTACCTCTGACCTCAATCTCAACTGAGATACGTGCCCAGTTTAAACACAGCAGCCAACCTTTTCCTTTCCCCAAATTACACACTTGCATCTGCTTTAACTTTATTGGATTGACAACCCAGACAAAAGAAAACACTCAATATGTTTGGCTAGCTTGGGGCCTGATTGCCTGACTGCTCGTGTTTTTTTGTTCTGTGTGACTTCTTTTTTAACAATGTTGCTGCTTTCTTAGTCCAAAACAAAAAAAAAACAATGGCCCACTCAAATCACAAAGTAGAATAGAATAGAATTGAATGCCTTTATTTCCATTATAAACAAGTGCAGTACCTGTGCAATGAGATTGAAGCCTTTACAGTGTTGACAAGAAATAAGAATATAAAATATAAAAAAGTATAGGTAGTGCAGAGAAAAAAAGAGAGGGGGACCTGATGCACATTCCTGAGTCCTAAGAGAAACTATATACATATAATAGTTTTGAATACACATTGTGTGAAAAGTAGATTATTAAGTTCTAAATAACAACATTTTGCACTGTAATGAAATGGAATGGTTAAGTACTTAATAATAAATAAATAAATATTGTACAATAATGAAATGAAATGGTTAAATATCAAATATTGCACTGTATGAAATTGCACAGATTCCAGTGTCCTTTAAAGTATTATATAACAGTATTGCACAGCAGGAGGGAAGAAGAAAGGCTATGAAGTGGAGTCAGTGCATGTGTGACTTCAGGGTAGTTATGGCCTTTGGGAAGAAACTGTTCTTGAGTCTTTTAGTCCGTGTTTTGATGCACCTGTAGCGCCTTCCTGAGTGCAACAGGTCAAACAGATACGAGCCAAGGGGGGGGGGGAGCTGTCCTTGATGATGTTTTCTGCTCTGCTGAGGCAGCGGGGGATGTAGATGTTCATCAGGGAGGGGAGAGGGCAGCCAATGATCTTTTGTGCTGGCCGTAGCAGACTGTGATGCAGTAGGTCAGCAGGCTCTTGATGGACGAGCGATAGAAGGTCAGCAGCAGGTTGGATCTGGAGTCCAGTCCAGGTCACTTCCTGGGGACCCTCAGGAAGTGTAGTCGCTGCTGGGCCTTCTTGATGATCGCTGTGGTGTTGGCTGTCCAGGAGATGTCAGCGGAGTTGAGGATGCCGAG